>JAODUH010068281.1:0-16723 GCA_027564835.1 Typhlichthys subterraneus
AATTTCTTTGAGCATTGCACTGTCTGACCTTGGGCTGAATTTGATGAGACATCCACTCCTGGGATGATTGACAACTTTCTTGAATGCTTTCCACTTTTGAGTAAACTTTCTCACTGTAGAATGATGGACTTCAACATGTTTGGAAATGGCCTTATACCCTTTCCCAGATTGATGGGCAGCAACAATTGCTGATGTCTTTCCTCCCTGGCATTGTGCTAACACACACACCTGAATGCTCCAGGCCAGCAAACTGATAAAACCTTGGTTTTTATAGAGGTGGTCACACTTGCTAATAATCGATGAATCAATGGCATTTGATTAGCAGCATCTGTCTGGTACTTAGCAATTTAATTCCTATGTAATTAGTAAGGGCGTACTCATTTTTTCACACATTGCTTTTCCATTTTGGCTGTATGTTTGTTAAATAAATCATGACACGGTCTAATTAATGTGTCATGTGTTGTTGTTTGTCTAAGGATGTATTTACCACATTTTTAGACCTGCTGAAGAACAGATGATTGTCATGTCCTGATATGTAAAACCATAGAATTAAAAGCCGGTGTACTTTCTTTTTCGCATGACTGTAAATACATTATTAATGGTTAAAAAGCCAAAACCATCAGATTGCTATTCACAAAACGTACACCTTGTATCTAAAGAAATATGAAAGGTATCTACTGTATGTGTCTTAATGTTCTATAGAAGAGCACAAAAGTCTGCTAGAAAGTGTACAGCATACTTCTATAGAAAGGTATTGGCATTGGCAGATTGAAGGGTTAACTCAAAACAAAGTGCCACTTTCCACAAAGAGCTGTGAACTGCTGTGAAAAAACTATATTCACTCTCAACGGATTTGTTTTACAGTAACGTGTAATCATATGAATCACACTGGATGAATCTGTCCATCTTCCTCAGCAGACCAACAGAACAGAATGGAGCTGCTGTGAACTGACAGCGACGGCTGTCGAGTTTGCCTCCGAGCAAACTGAACGCACACACGCCTATTATTCTTAATTAAAATCAAGTGTAGAATGGGAATGAGAAGCTTAATGGAATTCACAGCAGGCTTTTGGGATCTCCCTTCAGATTTAGCCGAATTAGGCGCTGAATGCAAAATGCCTGCTTTTCCCTTTGCCTCAACAAATGGGAAACAGACTGGAATATTGACCTCTGACTGCTCCCAATATTCCTATTTTCCTTCGCCACGATGTTCAAAGCGTCCACGTAAAACAATGACTAATGAACATAAAAAACAAACTAATTTTGTTTACAGTGAAATAGGCTATAGTAAATATAAAAGATGGCATGCAATCGTAAAGTTAGAATGGCATGGTCATAATAATGATAACGATAACCTATGGTCATTTAAAGTATAAGGCAAAAAGAAACACATTCATGAAAACTAAAGACAACCTGCTTGAATGAAAAATGAATGACGGTTTATATGACTTTTAGGCATGGGAAATATAAGGTGAATTACTACAGCTAATAAAAGCTAAACAAATGACATGAAGAAATATGTTTAAAACACTAAATAAATCCACGTTAGCAATTACGAAACAGTCAATCAATACAAAAAGCAACCAAAAACAGGTGCAACACTCCCATCTTATTACATGATCCCTATTACAATAGAAAAGCTCGCCTAAAACACCTGTGTTGATGGGGTGGGAAGGTGGCTCCAGGGAAAAGAGCTAGGGAGTGAAGGCCAAGCTAAAGCAGGAAATTACATGAATAAATATAATGTATAAAATAGAAATGAATGTGCAGAACAGCCATTATGACACGGTCAAACAATACCAAAAAGCAGCCAAAAACATGCAAAAGACAGCGAAGTGGCCAGTTGCAGGCAGCATGGGCAAATACTGCAATCTAATCCTGGCCTACAGCCTAGCTGCTGCACTTCCTTTGTGTCTTTACGTGACATCTGTAAACCATTCGAGCCTTTGACAGTTTACTCCAGTACCTAGCTACAAAGTGTGTCTGTCCTATGAATGGTATTGAAGATAGATTATATAGATTATAGAGAGAGCGATAGGATCAGGAGGGTACCATTAGGTCTTGGAAAAGAGCTATAATAACATTTGTTCAACATCTGATTAGAAGCAGACGGAACAGGTTATGTGATGGTGATAGTTTGAATATGTAATTAACAAGCCTGGTATTGCAGCTAAACATAATGTCAAGTGTGGCATATACAGTGCATCCGGAAAGTATTCACAGCACTTCACTTTTTCCACATTTTTGTTATGTTACAGCCTTATTCCAAAATAGATTAAAATAGTTTTTTTCCTCAAACTTCTGCAAACAAATAGTTTGAAATGTTTGCAATTTTTTAAAATCACATTTACATAAGTATTCACAGACTTTGCCATGACACTCAAAATGGAGCCCAGGAACATCCTGTTTCCATTGATCATCCTTGAAATGTTTCTACAACTTGATTGGAGTCCACCTGCAGCAAATTCAGTTGATTGGACATGATTTGGAAAGGCACACACCTGTCTATATAAGGTACCACAGTTGACAGTGCATGACAGAGCACAAACCAAGCCATGAAGTCCAAAGAATTGTCTGTAGAACTCCGAGACAGGATTGTATCGAGGCACAAATCTGGGGAATGCTACAGAAAGATTTCTGCAGAATTGAAGGTCCCAATGAACACAGTGCAAAATTTACATCAACCATAAATGGAAGAAGTTTGGAACCACCAGGCTAGCTTCCTAGAGCTGGCCGCCCGGCCAAACTGAGCGATCGGGGGAGAAGGGCTTTAGTCAGGGAGGTGACCAAGAACCCTATGGTACTCTGACAGAGCTCCAGCATTGCTTTGTGGAGAGAGGAGAAGCTTGCAGAAGGACAACCTTTTTTGCAGCACTCCACCAATCAGGCCTGTATGGTAGAGTGGCCAGACGGAAGCCACTCCTCAGTAAAAGGCACATGACAGCCTGCCTGGTGTTTGCCAAATGGAACCTGAAGCACTCTCAGACCATGAGAAAGAAAATTCTATGGTCTGATGAAAGAAAGACTGAACTCTTTGGCCTGAATGCCAAGCGTCATGTCTGGAGGAAACCAGGCACCACTCATCACCTGGTCAATACCATCCCTGCAGTGAAGCATGGTGGTGGCAGCAAAATGCTGTAGGGATGTTTTTCAGCAGCAGGAACTGGGAGACCAGTCAGGATTGAGGGAAAGATGAATGCAGCAATGTACAGAGACATCCTTGATCAAAACCTGCTCCAGAGCGCTCTGGACCTCAGACTGGGAAAAAGGTTTATCTTCTAACAGGACAATGACCCTAAGCACACAGCCAATATAACAAAGGAGTGGGTTCGGGACAACTCTGTGAATGTCCTTCAGTGGTCCAGCCAGAGCCCAGACTTGAACCAGATTGAACATCTCTGGAGAGATCTGAAAATGGCTGTGCACAAACGCTCCCCATCCAACCTGATGGAGCTTGAGAGGTCCCGCAAAGAAGAATGGGAGAAACTGCCCAAACGTAGGTGTGCCAAGCTTGTAGCATCATATTCAAAAATACTTGAGGCTGTAATTGCTGCCAAAGGTGTGTCAACAAAATATTGACCAAAGGCTGTGAATACTTACATGTGATTTGTTTAGTTTTTTATTTATAAAACTTTTCACTTTGTTATTATGGGATATTTTGTGTTGAATTTTGAGGAAAACAAATCAATTTTGTAATAAGGCTCTAACAACAAAATATGGACAAAGTGAAGTGCTGTGAATACTTTCCGTATGCACTAAAGGTCTTTTAAGTATATAGTGGTCTATCGGTTCACTAAGTGATGATAAAGAAGTGATGAATATATAGGCCAAGTGATTATATATATATATATATATATAAAGCAAAGTCTGCATAGGTCTGCATAACCTAAACTTGTTACATTCCCGGCTTCACAAGCCGCAAACGGCGACAGAACAATCAGATACTTACTGGTGGTATGCATGATCAATTCCACAAGCTAGATGGCCCTGCGTTTAATGGCAACCATAGCTCTTACAGAATATGAAGAGCTAGTTATAGAGTGTAAAAACAATGTGCAATGTGAGGACATCCAATCGATGCTGTCGCTTCACAATGTGGGGTAAAGAAAAAACTGCGGATGGGTAGGCACTGAGCAAATGGAAAATAAAGTGCTCAACAAGACAATAGCATCTATTAGCTGTATTTGCTTTGAGCTGTGTTTTTGCCAAAGGTCTAAATGCTTTTCCTCAATAAAAATTCCTTTATTCAAACTGTGGGCTAATTAGCTTTTTTCAATTTGGTGGTTGCCATGAGCCTATTCTGTATTCCGGTAAAGGCCAGCTACAATTCAAGAGGTAATTAATTTACTAACTGATTGTTTCATGGTTATGGGCAGAAGGGCTTTACAAAGTATTCTGCAATTTTCACAGATTCCTATGAATTACATCAACAACCCTACTTGTACTTCAAAAAGGTTAGAAAAACGGGTGCTTCACTTTGTCAATCTTAAATGTATGAGATGCAATTTAGCTAACAACATAATCTTAAAAGCTTTGCTCTTAGTTCTATGTGTTTTGAATTGCCTCAGATTTTGTATTATGAGGATTTGTATTGAAATTGGTGGGGGTTTGAATGTACTGTATGTTATTGCAATCTTAAATATACAAAGGTTTTATTATGTACTTTAAACATTCCCATTCCAAGTCTTAGACTTGATTTTATATTTTACACTAAAAAGGACCATAACACACACACACACACACCTCCCACCAATGCCTGCAATATGTTTTACAGTAACAAAAAAAAAAAAAGAAAGAAAAAAAGCCAATTTTTAATTCACTACTCCACAAGTCTAAAAATTCAGTTTTTGTATACAAGTTGTTCGGTGCCACTCTTACATTTCTATTTAATAAAAAGGCAGTTATGGATTTATGTTAGGTTAGATTAATTTAAATTGAGGTTGCCTATCTATGGGTGTATTACAGTTATTAGAGGCCACCAACTATGTTGTACATTTGAATATTTCACAAAACTATGCTGTCCATATAACTAAGACGTGTTACAAATCCCTTGCTAGTTTATTTTTTTACATCAGTAAAATCTAATAAGAACAAAACACATACTAAACCAATGCTATGTATTGTAATAGGGACCATTAACCATGGTTCATTAATGGACCATTAATACATTAACCTCAAAAGAGAGCAATGCTTGTTACCAGATTAAGTTTTAAGATAATTTCCATCTGCAGCCCCTGAGCAAGTTTACATAAAAGTGTTCAGATATTTTTTCAGCAGCGCCACACATTAGCATTGCTATGGCAGTTTTCCACAACTTAGAAATTGCAATATACAGCCCTATAAATTATAGACTTGGTAGGAACACTGCTATGTCACTTTTCTACCAACCACAGGGCGGTTGGTAGAAAAGTGACATAGCAGTGTTCCTACTAAGTTGCACAGACCACTATGCCTAGCGAACAATCAAACATATCCCGGTAGGCGACAGCAAAGTGAGTGAGCACGAGCAGTAAACTATTTTGTCGTTTCGTTTTGCTGCTGTTAGCATTACGTTAGCATTATGCCTTGATTGCATTGCCAGACGGAGAGATTTGTGATAGATGCACATTACGCAGATTGACAGCCAGGGCACGAGTGCCCTGTGTACCTGCATCTGCGAGTGTGTTGGTTTGAGAAAAAGAGAGGGGCAGAGTAAAGGTGATCCTGATCACAGCAATTCGGGGAGCCTTTAACGGAAAGCGCAACTACACAGTGTTTCAGTAGATATTTTAACTTTGTCTGAACGCTGCTTTGCCAAGTTTTTTTTTAATCGCAATGCCATTTTTTATCATGGATCGTGATGTCTGTCAGCCATCGCCGATGGCCGATGGCATCGTCTGTTGGCCCAGCCCTAATACTCTGTACCTCTAATAAGAGTGGTTGGTGTGGCGCTTTGTCATCCTGTATAAAGCCTCACAAGACAAAGATGCTGATGAAATTATGAAATGCAGTGTGGTCATGACTCATGTCAATGCAGATCCTTATTGTTCTACATTAGAGGAAGTGCAATATGAACAGACATCTGATAAAAATGCATTGTTTTATGGGAATCATTTTTAAAATATGAAACCACTGTAACGTCGTAGATTACATAGCTTCCTTATCACAATAAGTCCTCCTACATATTTTAGACACTGTTCACAGCAGGTGCATGTCCAAATAGATGCTGCCATGTCAGGGGTAACGTGTTACAAAGAAACATTTGTCTGTAACGTGTGTAGTAATGTGCTACTGTATTGTCTCTAAAATATGTAATCATATAACGTGATCTTCAATCAAACCTCTCTTTCCAAGATGCTGCACACGTGTGCAATAAACGACTGACCTCTCATGTGAATATGGCTGGAGCTTTTCTATGTTATTGTTTGGCTAGACTTAAAGACCTTCAAAAGGTGAGAGTGCGGCCGCCATGTTGCTACCACATATGGTAATTGTTTATGTGCAGACTGGAGATTATGGCGGAGAGTAGCCTACACAGATCATTAGGCACGTCTGTCAGGCTAATATGAAATCATTAATAACAGCAGTCCGTGGGTATTTTTTGATGTAATGTGTTTTGGACTAAACATTTTCCTGTTTTGGACCATCTGGATCTTGCATCAATGTAATAAAACTGGAATTATTGATCTGTGAATTACTATGAGGCTGCATAGAAGTTAGAAAAACTTTTTTTTAATAAAATTGTAGGTGGGTGGCCTGACAGAGGTATTGGCTGTACTGTTGATTGTATCTCGATATGGTTTGCATCAATCAAATCACACAAGCATGTTATCTCTCCAAAGATACAGCAGCTAAGCTATTTTATCAATGAAACTAAGTGGAGGAGATCTGAATAATAATTCAGTTCAAGTCTCAATTTTATAATAGTATATGCACTGTAACATTTGATACTACGCTTACTTTACATCTACCTCCAGCTCCACTCTGTTTGGTCTTAGCCCTCTCATCACTGAGTGGCTCGTGCACGCACATGACCTTGCTCGCCCATTAGGAAAGGCAGAAATTGAGACGGGCGTTTGTGTGCCAGCGAAAAAGAGGCAGTGCTGCCTTCTCCAAGGGATTTCTCATCACTCTCCTAGACTATCTGCAACAGCATTATAAATGACACAACAAAAAGGTCAAAATTAAAATTAAAACTAAAAATGCAGCAAATGAGTGACGCGCCCTAAATTGCAAGACAATGTCTCTTTGTTAACAAAGGCAGAGCGGTGGTGGAGTGTGAAAGTGTTGCTAGCAGCTCTATCAGCATAATAAAGCAGCATAGTACCGTAAAGGACATTTTTTAAACAGAGCAGATAAACCACTCTGGGTGCAAACCAGATGTGGCACTAAGGATGACCTTATAAACATTTACACTGTCAACAGATAGGGTCTGGGGATGGATGCAGCTATTTGGAGAAAAAACTAAGGTGAGGAGAGTCACCTCTTTCCATATACAATTCAGCCACACTCGGGTTGCTCAAACCTGCGTGTGTGAGAAAAGATAAGGACATGAAAGGCATTAGTCTAAATGGAATTGTGCAAAATGAGTTGTGTCTAGACAAGAAGCGACATGTAACGATTAGTCTCATGGCACCGTTGGCACCAACACAACATCCCTCTGCCTGTGGAGAGCTATGAGATGGCAAGGAGCACACTGAAGGCATGATGGGGACCGCCTAGTTGCCATGGCAACATCCAGTTGACACCCTCAGTGAGAAAAATGCTGATTTCAAATTCAAATGAATTGCTGCTTACATTATAGTACACTCGGTGGTATTTTAATAGGTAAACACATCTACGTCAACACAATAACGATATAAAACAGAATTTTGCTGGACATATGTGAAATAGAAAACACTTGACAACAATACAAAATTCAGTTTAGAGCTGATAACCTGCTCTAAAACAAGCACCGCTCTAAAACCTCCGTGTAGCTGCATGGGAGACAGTGACACAAAATGGCTGTCTCACAGAGATAGATGGTTCCACTGTAAACCACTCTCCTACACACGGACAAGAATAGTCAATATCTACAGTATGTGAAGCCATTAAGCGAGCGACAGCCCCGACACATCAGGGGGGAGGTCTTCGTCTACTTTAGCGGAGAATATCAGATCGGTGTGTGCATCCAACTAACGTTTTTACACTGGGATTCATTGTGGACATCTTCCAAACGTTCCCATCTTTCTTGGCTGTCCATCGTCGTCTGAGAAGGGAACAGTGAGTGATGCAGCACCTCTGTCAAAACTGATATTCCTCCATGTTTCTCAGTGTGTGGTGAATATAAATTAATCAGCAACCGTACAGTACGTGGCTACACACACACACACACAAGTCTCCTCTCCTGCTCAAAGTTAAACCAGCCAACAACACAGTCTGGAGCACAAGAGCCCATTTCATTACAGCTAATTAAGTTGTAACTGAAACAATACCAATTGAATTACAGCCCTTAATCACGTTAAATTGCCTTTTTTGTTTTTATCTCTGGGATAAACTTAGCTAATTCCTAGCCCATTTTGAGGCCAACCTTGAGCCTCAAAGCAGAGGTCGTTGCCATGGGAGATTGGGGGCACAACAGGGTTTGGCTCGGTTAGTCAGTCACCAAAACGGGCCGGGGCACCGCCACGCGGGGCACCGCCACGCGGGGCACCCCGCGCGGGTTTTGGTTACTAGAGCTCGGACAAACGCATTGTCACTACAAGCCCATACACAGCCCTCTCCACAACCCCTGGGCCTTCCATATCAGAGTTGGAGGTGAGGACAAACAGAGCCACCGTGGCAGGGGAGGCGTCCGTTATGTCAAAGCCGTCAATCACATTCCACAGGCGCTATCACAGAGGCTATCGGTGGACTGTCCTCACATTTTTCTGCTATGTGAAAAAAGCCCCCCACCCTCCAAAAAGAAACAGGAGAGGAGATTGGGGGGGGGTTATCCCTCCTCCAGCTCAACAGGCCATCCAGATAAAAGCACCAAGCGCACCCAGAGCTCTGGTGAGAGATAAGCACCAGGGATAATACTAGCCTTTCACTCTCCCCCCCCCCCTTCCCCAACACAGCCAAGCCCCTCTCACATGCACACCCAGCCTGTCTTCTCTACAGACTCTCTACCTCTCCTGCTCTGTCTTTACACACTGTCTTTTTGCTGTCTCTCTGAATCTCCTTCATTCTCTCTGGCCAACCCCTCTCCCCCTATGCTCCTGCCCTGTGGCACGCATCACACAGGGGGCTCCATTGCTTGGTGGAGGGGGGGTATGGGACTGAGGAGCTGTGCTGCAGACCAAGGTTGTCATGGTACGATGAACATGCCCGCTAGACAACAACACTGCAAGTGCTCAAGCATGCGCCCAAGACCACGTATAGCCTGGTAAGACCATCTTGACGTGTATGCTTCACAGACTGTTGCCACTCGGCACATCGATCTGGAAACTCTGCTTTTAAAAAATTTACTAAATACGTATCTGTTTTGGATAAAGGTGATGGGACCATCTTCAATTAATCTGAACAACAAAGATTTGAGATATCGGTCAAACACAGGCAGTAGCAGATTACATTGTTCCACACATAGACACCTAATTGGTGTGCGTTTGTGCAGTGCACGCGTGTGCACGTGCGTGCGTGTACAGAACAAGCATCTCAATGCTGCAGTGCTGAGTGATGTCACTAACATGGTCATCATTTTGATAAGTGTGTATGGAGTATGTATTTTTAGGCTGGTGTGGTGGGCAAATAACTATTATGCCAGGTAAGTGTTGCATTTTAGGTTAAATGATTATTGCTGGTCTGTTGAGCTTATGATGAGGGGCAGAATGCAAATTGACAAGTAAGTCATTTAAAGGCATGTGATGAAATTGTTCAGGCAAACCAAAATGCTTACCATTATATAAATACTTCTATATACTAAGGTTCTGTCATCAAATGTATATTTCCCATAAGCAAGAGTACTATTTTCTGTTGAAGGAAAGCACAACCTAAGTGAAAAAAGGCTAAACTGAACATTTAAGCAGGCTACATAAATTCATTACAAGCCCATAACTTTAATTTAATTCAGTCAATTTACTGTATTCAGTATTCATATTTTAGCTCTGTTGGAAAATAATCTACCTATAGTACCCATTTGGAATGTTTTCACTAACCAGCTTTCAAATATTCTCTCAATTTTATATCCACGTGAACTCAAATAGACTTAACCAGATTGGTATATTTCATCTAAATCAATACACCACATCTCAGCTGTAATGTGTTACATATCATAAATACTGACAATGATCCAGATGTCAAAAAACATTGTGTAGACACATGCTGTATGGTGAGCAACAAAGCTGCTGTTTTGTTGTGTATCCAGAGGCATGCATTTTACACACCGTTAATAAGCATGCAATACTTGCCAATATATAATAAGCATGCCTATACTTGCTGCAGCTATTTTGCACAAAATGGCTGCAGAGAATTTGATGAGGGAGCTTCTTACCAGTGTCCCCCCACCATTACTGTACAGTATGCCGTAGATCACCTCAAGAGAACAAATATTTAACGGAAACAGCCAGAGAGAGAACCAGAGGCAAGTCAATCACTCAACCCTGATGGAAAGAGATGACAACATTTTTCCAGCACCTGGACAGAGTGGCACCAGCAATAAGGCCATGTGCAGGCTAAAACCTACGCACGCAACAGATGTTATGATAAATGATTGAACAAAGTCAATCTGTGCGATAAGCCTGGATGGACAACCTCCTGCCCATCCAGGAAGATATCAAAGTTAGCCATGAAAAAACCAAAGACGAATGCGTGTGTGTGTTTAATCTATATCTACCTTAACAGATGGTAGAAGATTGATGGTGTGCAATGTACACTTTAGGTACACAAACCAAAACTAAATGCTCTAGCTTAAGAAAGCTCCTGCAATACATGTATGCCCGCCATTAAAGCCAAATACGTGGTTTGTCTTTTAAGCTTTATGTCAGCCTGCTGTGGACCTCCTGGATGATAGTGGGGATAGCGGGGGACTAACGCAACTTGGTGACAAGATTACACCTTTCCTCACCGAGACATTTCAGCCTTTAAATAGCAGGCTCAACTGTATCACTGTGTTGATATGGACTGTAAAAATCACTCCACCTTCACAGTGAGTTGAACTGAATCAGAGACTTCATACTCTCCCATTTCACATCACATTTAAGCCGACCCGTATTTATTCCGCTGTACGTATATACGGGGCATCTGGTCGCTCTAGTCCACCTGGCTTCGGACGTGACAGGAATAGAGACCTGGGAGTTATAGCAAGCTGCTGAGAGGTAGCGAGGAAGGCGATAAAAGCCGCCGTGATAGCGAGAGCGTTCGGAACGCGACAAACTCTCATGCAGTGCTACTGTATTGTGTCATTATGAACAAACACAGAGATACAGACAACATGAAGCGCTCACACACTGAAGGGCCGAGTAGTGTGTAGGAAATTGTACAAGAGGGGGCCCCCATTATAACGCATCAACACTGGCAGCAGGGTGCCTGTATACAATCTTATTTGTTTATTTATTACTTTTAATCACAAATCAAGCCTCATCAGGCTCGACGCAACAAATTAAAATACTCAGAAACACTGTGCCCATCCCCCCCATACACACACACACACACACACCCTGCTCACAAACTGAGCTGATAAAAACAGCCTCTACACACACACACACACACACCCTGCTCACAAACTGAGCTGATAAAAACAGCATCCACACACACACACACCCTGCTCACAAACTGAGCTGATAAAAACAGCCTCCACACACACACACACACACACACACACACTTTCACACCCCACAAACTTGACACCTCAAGAGCCTGGCTCCTCCAATCAAAGGGCAGCTGTGGGGAAAGTGAAGGGGTGAGGAGGAATGCCGATAGCCTCCCCAAGGCCACCTCACAGGCTGGGAGCTCACGGCATCCAAGTGAAATGAGGACTTGCACATACTATACACGTGCACAACCTGTAGTGTAGCGGGGATACATTTTACACTACCATGTTGATCCATTCGGCTCCCCTGCTCACACAACACCGTTGCTGTTCTCTGCGTATCCGTTGTTGATCAGTCTTCATCAAGCTGACGACAGCGTTGTAACGCCCCGGCGATGTGTTGGAGCAAGCCTGAGCAGGCCCCGACACCTCAACACACAGGCTTTGTTTTCCTACGCACAATGCATGTCAACCTGGCTCTCCTCCCTCTCCCTGCCTCCAGCCCCGTTGCTTAGGAGTAGTGTTCCATGGCAACCACCGAACAACTGACCCTCAGCCCCACTACTGCATTAATGAACCAGTTAGCTTCCTTGGGTCAAGGAGGTGCGCAAAATTATATGCTACATGCAGATAGTGGTGTTTAGTTTTTTTGTGTGTGTATATTTTTATAGAAACATTGGAAGTTAATGGAGAACATTTTTCAGTTTGCAGTTGAATGACATTATGTCACGCTAAACTATCAGATGATGGAATTTTAACAAATATTTCTGTAAAGACATGCAAGTTGAATTTGTATTTTTCTCAAAATTACCAAAACAAAAACAAAGGAATTTTACGTTAACAGAAAGAGCATATTGTGAGAGAGTTGCCTGCTCCCTCTGATTCAAACTGCACTGCCAACAGCTAAACCCAGCGAGGCTGTCTCAGAAAAAGGGAACATTGAAAAGTGTGAAACTACGTTTCATCTTTATCATTTTTTTGCCAGGAGAGATGCCATTTTCAGACAGCTGAACGTATTTCACTGGAATGAACGACCGAGGCAGGGCGGAAGCAGATGGGAAGCGGGGCGGCTGTGGGAGCTTTTTCAAGCAACACCTCTGGCACCTTAAGTGTGCTGAGAAATGAAAATGGCCACCGCCCGCTATGGTAACACCACCCTGTATTCGAAGACCAATAATAGTATGAATGAAATAAACTAGCGCGTATATGAAGCATGACAAACCAGGTAGTTAAATCAATGAGAAACTCCTTGTATTTTCTTTGTTGCTCTGAGTACACTCAGCTCAAGGTGGAGAGTATAGAGTAGACACTCATGATATCAGCTTTTCGGTGTTGTAGGCACCAGCCAAGTGGTGTAAAATATGGATCTCCAACATATTTCATTTACGCCCGGAGCAGAGAAAAGAAATCCCTGTCCTTCTGCAGTCAGAAGATCAGAATCATATTTTACCTACTACCTTTTTCTTTCTTTAAAAAAAAAAAAAAAAAAAAAAAAGGACATCCCACAATATGCAGTTCCAACAGCCAATGATGATGTTTTCCAAAATACAAAGATCAGAGGTTAAAAGAAAAACAGATCAAAAATTTAAAATATTTAGAGAATAAGTGATTCATCAAGAAGGCCTGCGGATGGACTTAATTTAAAAAATATTTAAAAAAATATTTCCCCCCCACATTCATATGTCAATGTTCTTCCCGGAGATGAGCATAGCATTTATCTGGCAGAGCAATTGGAGCTTATCAAGCGTGTATTAAACTAAAAGATAACAGTCACCATTGTGCATGCTGTAGTCAATACAGCATGCAGCATACGAAATTATAATAACAGTTATTAGAAGTTAGTTTGCTGCATGCTCTAGTCCAGCGGATCTCAAACTGGGGGTCGGGACCCCCTGAAAGGTCGCGAGACACAGAGGAGGGGGTCACAAGATGATTTTCAGAAATTAAGTAACATTTTAAAATGATTAAAATTACATAGTTTAGTAGTAGTACAGTTTATACATTACTTTGATGTAATTCTGCTACTAGCCTATATTAAAATACTTTAAATTAATAATATGGCTGTTATTTTCTACCACCTCTGGGGATAGTAGGGGTCACGAGTCTCTGGCACTGTTATTTTGGGGGGGTCGCGACCTAAAAAGTTTGAGATACCCTGCTCTAGTCAATATAGAATGCAACATATTACATTTTAATAACAGTTATTATACCATATACAGAGGCAGGAATAAGATGTGATCCCTACATAATTAACTAGATTTCTGCTTTAATTGTCAGGGTTAGCTAACCCTAAACCCAGGCAGCAATAACTTCAAACAAGCACTTCCAGTGTAGATGCTATAAAGCATCTTAGTCATATTCTTAGGATGTCTGGTGTTGACAGCTCTCTGGAGGCCATTACACAGCATCTCTATCAGGTTGAAGTAAAGGCTTTGACTGGGCTACTCCAGGCAGATTGCTGCATAGTTATGCATATCCTTCCTTAATTCAATGCCAGGTTCATCAGTCCACACAATATTTTGGCATGCCATGGTGCACCTTAGGCCAACTTTAAGTGCACAGCGATGCTCTTGCTGGAAAGCAGCGACTTCACCCCTGGTGTGCTGCCATGGACTCGATGACTGTTTTGCATATAGTTAGGCCTGTCACAATTTTTGTTGTTAGTCGATGAATTGTCCCAGAAATAATCGCGATAAACGATATTATTGTAATTTTAAGGGCAGACAAGAAAAGCACGATAAGGCAATATAGTAATTATCGCGGCAGGCCTTCATATAGTAGAATCATGTCATTCCTTCACTTCTTCAGTTGTTAATAAGGTGCTTTTTTTTACCTCACCAAAAAAATCTGCATTGACTTTGGAGACATCTTGGCAGGGCATCCCTCTACGGAGAGTAGCCACAGATAATACACCATTGATATAGCACCTATTATATTAAACACAGCTGTTCAAATAAATGTACAGAAACAATCCTATAATGCAAAACAAGTATAACAAATACAGAACAAGTAAGGCCTACAAATCTGAAAAACAAATAATACTTAATCTTTGGGACATTGAGCAAGCCAGCACTAGACAAGCTAAGGGAACTGTTTACAACAAACAAGCATGCAATCACAGAGGTATGAAGGAAGGTGCTAAACCATTTAGAGCATTTTAAACAAGTAAAATAATTTCACATTTCTAAATCAACCCCCAACCTCGATGAATAATTATGTAAATCTCTCCATCTTATGTATATCGGCGATTCTTGATCAGGCATGGTTCACATCAGCAGATGCTTCTTTGGAATGTTTTTATGAGTCACAGTAGCTTTATATAACACCTCAATCATGTTTCATTGACTGTACTCCATGTTTACTTACTCCAATTTGCAATTGATGAAGTCATTAGCCTCACATACTCTACCTTTCCCAAGTACAATGACATATTAAATATAACCATTTGTGTATTCATATCATATTTATAAAGAACAATAATGAACAGAGATCAGTATTTTAGGAAAAATGTACTGTATATGGTATTTCCAAAGGGTTCAACTTCACAATACATTATACCACTTTGGCTGAAGACCAAGTCCAACAGTGTAGCATTATTATCTGATGGTCGGTTTGGCAATATTAGAAATCACTTAGCATAATCCTACCCACAACCACAAGATAAGAATTAAATCCAAAATGAATGTTTGTGTTCTGATATGGAAAGGATTATTATTGTGCATCTCATCTGCTCCAGCTACAGGCCACTGCCTGATTCATTAATTTACTGGGAGAAAACCAACATCCAAATTAAGAGCAAGGTCTCGTAAGAAGAATTAGAACAATGCAGTGTGCTGCCAGCAAATAATTTTCAGGGTCCATGGGTAGAAAGCCTGAGGTGTAGTAATGAGACAGCCAGAGTGATTGGAATCAAATAAGATAAGGGGAATGAACAAATACATTATACTGCCAAGATGCAGATGTTTGCAGATGTAATTCTACATCTTTAGATAGGCAATCCCCATTACAATCAGGTAATTTAGCAGGCAAGTCTATCCAGGGCAACTTGGGAGTGCATTAACAAGTAAAAGCAGCAGATGAGAGTTATGCATCTCGCTCAAGGATGGTCACCGGCATGACCTTTCAGCTAGGAGTCGAACCCCCAGACCCTCATTACACACCAGCATTGTGTATTTATATAAAATATTGTTTTTGGAGAATATAGGCATCATAGAATGAGGTACTTTATTGGTACCTTAGTCCAAGCATGTCTTCATATCATGATTACAAAATTACCAGAGTACCCTCCTTGCATATATCCTCCATTACGACAAAATTGTGACACAACAACACTAGTAATAAAGGAATAAGGTTTTCATGTGTGATAGGAGAAAGAGCAGAAGAACAAAACAAGAAAGTACACTGCTCTGTCAATACAGTCAAATTAACTTGTTACATTAGCACTTACTCCCAGTGACGCCGTAACGCCTCCCATGCGGTCAACAAAGCTTCGAGAAGCTTTGAAGAGAAAGCTCCTAGGCCTCGCCAAAAGCCTTGAGCAGCGGCGGAGTTTGCTAATGCGTGGCTTTCTCACGTATCTCAGGTGATGCATTATGCATTACTGAGTATGGAGGACCAGGACTGCCATAATAAAAAATAAATAAATATATAAAAGTATAAATAAAAGTATAAATAATTAAATAAATATAAAAATAATTAAAAAAATAATTACATTTTTATTTATTAAAAAAGGCTATTTCTGTATTTTTACATGTATTTATTTATGCATTTCTACATTTATTGATTTAATTATTTTTACATACATTTATTTATTCTTAAATTTATTTATTTATACAGTATTTTATGTATTTATTTATTTATTTATTTCCATATTTCCTTGTTTTATTTATTTCCGTATTTTCGTGGCCGTAAATGGTAAGAAGCTAGGCTAGGGGCGGTAGTAGTAGCTCCAAACACACCCCTATAACCAATCCGGCT
>JAODUH010068292.1:0-16717 GCA_027564835.1 Typhlichthys subterraneus
TGCCCCCCCCCCCCCCCCCCCCCCCCTTCCCCACCAAATGGGAAGGGGGGGGGGGCAGAGGGTGGGGTATTGTAAAGACAAAGCAATTCCCAGCGGGGAAGACGAGCGCCACATGTTAACCGGAGCAAAGCAGTGTAATAAATATGTCAATCACCCATCATCTGGAGAGAGAGAGAAAGAGAGAGAAAGAGAGAGAGAGGGGGGGGGGGGGGGTTGAGAAATAGTCAGACAACCAGCATATGAAGAGATTGTGGGGGTTCTGGGCCAAACGCTCTGACGTTAGATGGTATTTGCTTGTGGGACACTGCGCTCTTTACATTGTGTGCGTGTGTGTGTGTGTGTGTAAGAGGGGGGGAGGCACACTGGGCACACTGGACACGACTTCCCAGGCATTGATCCACCTCCCTGACCAATTGACACACTCTGCAGGGGAGACCAATGGTTTACTGTAAGTGGCTCTTAATGTACTGAGAAATGCAACGCTCTCATATTCTGCCGGGCGAGCCTGGCGTGATAGACTCTCCACTGACACCGTTTCACACCCGCTTGTTGAGGTTAACACAGTCGCCCTCCGCGGAAAACTGCCAGCAAACGCTGGGCTGCGACAAGAATGCTCCTGCAACCGCACAGCCTGTGGAAACGAATACACTGGTTTTTATATGCACGGTGACATCGCTAATACACGCATTTCTGTGTTATTGTACAGTAGGTCTTATAAGCCTGTGCACATAGCCTAGTGGATGCATATTGAGTGAAATTATGACACTTTTCGAATTCTCTTGATTTAGACTTGATTTAGTGGATAGGCTTGTGCAGATATGGCCCAATAATCCATGCCAGATGTCAGGTGTTCACTGTGCGCACTGTGATTGTGAAGTCTGCTAATTGTCGGCAAATGGCTTGTTTGTTGCTCAAAGGCTTATATTAACACTAAAAAATAAAGAAAATAGAGAAACTGTGTACCAAATCTTTGAATATGTTATGAACACGTGCTTCTTATATAAAGTCAAGTCTACTTTGTATTGTAAAGTAAGGCTGCTCAAATTGAGGAGAATAATTTCAGAATAATAACAATCTTAGTGATGTATGTACATTTATAAATGCAAAGGCTTTTGGGCTGAATGCTGCAGTACATGTGGTAAAGTCTGAAGCTAACAACATAGAGAATAGGGAAACGCATCAGACCTGAAATAAAAACTGCATACTCAGTGATCTTTGTTGGTCGTACTGACGACATCATCTGATCTCTCCTCCCATGGCGACGAGGGAGAACATAGGAGAGAGAGAGAGAGAGAGAGGAAATTCCCTGCTGAGATGTTTTGTTCTCCAGAGTGAATTTATCTCTTCTTTCATTGAACACAGTGTGTCTTTACGCATGATTGCGCGTGTGTGTGTGTGTGCATGTGGGTGCATGCATGTGTGTGTGTGTGTGTGTGTGAATGCTAAGGGCAGAACTGGGGCAAGTGTCGGTTAATTCTGGAAAAAAACGCGCATGTGTGTGCGTGTGTGCGTGTGCACAGTATGTGCTTCCTGCCAGATGAGCATGCTACGGTTGTCTTGCAGCATATTAATCTCTGTGTAATAGCAGGTCATTGATATTCACAGCCAGCTCCAGATCAATGATCCTTGGCCGGGCAACTATTGTTTCATTTGTTGTACCTAAAACAGGTGAAGCACAGGATTCAGACGAATAGTTCTGCGTGGGTTTTGGCTGAGTCGTCACAAAGGCGGAGGAGTTGGGGAACAGAGATGGAGGGATGCTGTGGATATGTTGAACAGCCCCCTCCCATTGCCCACCCCTCAAGAGTGGGATTAGAAGAAACAGAGAAAGGAGTTTTTGTGTGTGAGAGAGAGAGAGAGAGAGCGAGAGAGAGAGAGCGAGCGAGCACGCGAGCGCGCGCGCTAGGGGAATCATGGGCCCACATGCAGCCATCTATCCACCAATCCTTCCCGCCCTCCAAGATCCATCGCCTTGGTAACGATATCAGAGGGATCAGCGGCTTGAAGCGGGTAGAAAGTGAGGTCTCGGTCCCGGCAGGGTGGAGACGGAAAAGGCCCCCCTGTTCTGAGACCACGTTGCCAGGGAGAAACACAGGGAGAAAACAGAAGACTGGATAACGGCCAGAGGATGGAAGGATGGCACGTCTGCCGGTGAGTCTGTGGAAGCACCTCAGGCGTCCGCAGTGAAGCGTTACTCCGGTCCAGGTGTGTGGAGAGGTTGACTACACCCATCATAGGGAGGCAGAGGAAACAGGCAGTAATGTATTCCCCCCCCGCAGACACTAGCCTGCGCGCTGCACGGTGGGAATGCTAGCTGTTAGCTTAAGGCAATTTTTGCAACCGGTTTTGTTAGCGACTAATACAGCGCAGAGTCCTATAGCATACTGTATGTGCTGGGTGCACAAAGGCTCAAGGGATTCAACCTGACTGTAGCCAGCCCTTTGAACTTACCGCAGCATGAACGCATGCCAATGACTGAGCTGAATATACTGCGTTATCTGGAAGATATGGATTATTTAGTATTATAATAATAATAATTATTATTATTATTGGGATGGGATGAGGCTGACTCAGGGAACGACTGCCTCGCCCTTCCTCTCCTGCGGTAATCGCTAGGCACTCATAGAGCCCATTGACATACAAAATAGACGTTACCTGAGTCAGGCTCATCCCATCCCAGTAAGTTAAGGTGCTTTTGGTGGGATGAATGGCTATGTCTAGTCCACACCCTTCACCAGGAGCTGCATCAGCGGTGCTGGGTCTAAATGGAACAAACCCAGCGCTACGCCAACGCCAGACCTCTCTAGACCTCCAGGTCCGCGCTTGTACCATGCTGGCAGTGACACGTGGCCAATGTCAGGTTAGGGGTTTGGATGTGGATTACTTTAAGTGAACGAAGGCAGACAAACCCACAAGGGTGGATGCAGATAAAAGCATGGATGAAATTTGGGGGAGAAGAAAAAATATATATCAATCTATGTTGTGTCTTCAAGGTTGCACTCAAGAAAATAACTATTTGTGCCAATGTCAAATGTATGAGCGTGTGTGTGTGTGTGTTGACCTTGCCATGTCATTCAAATACAGCATGACTTTGCAGGTGTATTCTATTAAGGGAATTACTGTGGAATTCTTCCACCACGGTAAATATTCCAATGTCATTGTCCACCGCAAATAAACGGATTATAAAGCACAGCTCTTCCACAGAGAGATGATGACGTTCAAAGTTTCCTGACATTCATGTGGCTGCAAAGACACCGGGCCGCGCATGAGAGACATTTGGACCGTGTGTGGAGGTCACAGCCCAGGTATGGAAACAAGGGAGTCACTGCTGAATGGATTAGGTCTATCCTGGGCCATGTGAAAGGTTGCATCGCCCTCTCTAAAGCCTGCCGTGTCATTTTCCTGTGCAAGGTGTGACCACTAAACTCATCCTACAGCCACACACACTTTGAATCATCTAGTGTTCTTCTGCGTTGGCCACTGACAGACAGTGTGCTCGGGGCATTTATAGGAGCTCATGAAAAGCTAAACAGTCACAATATCCAACATACGCACAATACCAAAAAAACAATAGAAATACATGTAAATGAGAACATGATTGATTAGAATTGTCATTGTCATTTGCAACTACAGGAGAAAATTTCAGTGGAACTATTCTTAAGTCTACTTAATACTTAAAAAGTTGTAAAAGAGGAGCAATGAATCTATGAAAACTATGAATGCACCGTAAATCTGTTCTCAACAGATTCCAGGTTCCTGACCTGACAGGGAGAAATAACACCCTCAAAACCCATGCCGCGGCAGCTTGGAAAACAGATCCAGGGAAAAACAAAGTATTAACCCACAGGACAACCAAGGGCCAGGTTCCCAACCAACATTTTGTACAGTTATCAGGGATCAATATCCGCCGTACAGTAGGTATGTACAGTACACAGTGTTGGACTAACGCAAGTGGAGAATATTTGACAGACACAATCACTGAAATACAGCAGTCAGCGTGAGCTATGCAGAAGCTTAGTCACACTACTGTAGATTATAGAGAGAGATAGAGAGAGCACTGTTTGGCTTCCAGTGTAGTGCGACTGCAGAGAGATCATGGAAGATGCAACAGGCTACCTGCTAAACTGACCTCGCCAGCCAAGAGCACCGCAGCCTGAGACTATAGCAGCTCCTTCCAGCTGCTAGGGGCCCCCCTACATGTGGTTTGTACTCCAAGTACAGTGCGGCTACAGATGGCTACTATAGATTCCCTGGCTGTCTCCCGTCTCGTGTCACTCTCATCCTATCACTCTCTAGGATCTCAGCCTGCGCACGCTCGTGATCGGTGAGTCAAGGTCGATGGACCAGAGGCAGGTATGGAAGCATTCTATTTGAAGTCATGAGGTCTGAACACACTGTAAAACACTTCCACTGAACTAGGCCTTCTAGTTCTGCGACAACTTCCGTCTTCCAAGGTTCAATTACACAGAATAAATCAGCATAAACACAATTGCATTTACAGTACAGTACATCCAATCAATAAGGTAAACACTGTGTATGATATACATGATATAACTATTCATTCAGATCCAGTGAGCCACATGAGCTTTTACACTGTTCTTTGTTCAAATAAATAAGAAGCATGTATTAACATGCAAATGAAAAACCTCCATTAGTAAATATAAAAAAAAAACATTATATAATGTTATATATATAAAAAACATATTTGGTTTATTGAAATCTAATGAAACGTATTTAGAATTTGTACCTAAAAACATCTAATTGAAACCATTACAATTCACCATTTACCATCTCTTTACAATGAATTTAATTAAATCAAGTAAACTTAACTTGTTTGGGTACGTAAGGGTAAGTGATTATGGGAAATTAGGATATATGCATTTAAGTAGTGTAATAGTTGTTGTATTTGTATTAGTGTAAAATAGGGTTCCATCACAAGGGTCATCAAAATTACAATTTGCCAAAGTCTGCAGGGTCCTCATTATGTGCCTTATGGAACACCAGTCATCCCTCTATTCCTCTAGCAGTGCTCTGCAGAAGCTCTCACCACACGCCTCTATACTGATCGCCTCTCTTTACCCAGAGAGACTTACAGTAAACCATCATTTCTGCTCTATTGCCCCTCTAGGTGGCTTCATTACAGATCCAATTCAAAATGATCACTCCGCTTTGCTGTACAAGAGAGAACGTGTGTGTATAACTGAATGTGTGTGTGTGCGCGTGCGTGCGTGTGCTATATGTGTGTTGTGTGTGTGTGTGTGTGTGTGTTCTCAGCCTTACCCATGCGGCAAATGCATTAATAGAATTAGCCTTTACCAGCATTCATGCAATCTCTTCTCAAAGACTAAAGACATCGAGACAGCAGAATGAGAGCAGAGAAGAAATCCAATTAAGAAGGGAAATTAGATATGAAGATGGGCTGAGGCTGTGTGGCTCGTGAACATATGGAAACAACTCCAAACAACTCCTAAAAGTGGCCTTGAGCTTTTCCCAAAACAATGGAAACCCTGAGGTCATTCATACATGCCATTTGCATTAGTTATACCTTGCCCACATGGAAAGCAACACCCTTAGCAGCAATAGTAGCAGGTATCTCAGATTTTCAGAAATTCAGATCTGCATTAGGGGAGCAATGCTCGCTTATCCTTGATCTATCCGCTTTCCTGAGGGGGCTCTGCAATCGCCTCCTTGAACTGCACGCTGCTGCATAATACAGCCTCCTTAAACTTTTAGGGAGAACTGCCTGCATTTCACAGTTCCATTACAATTGGAGTGAAATGGAAAATAAAAGCTTACATTTGGGTCCGGCAACCCGCTCGCCTGTTTGGTTGTTAACCCCTTGTCGCCCCGCACCCACACATTCACACATGTGTGGGTGGAAGCCAGCAGGACTTGTATAGAGGCTGTTAATATAGCACAGGGTAATAATTCCCTAGACCTGACCCCTCCACCCTCCACCCTCCCCCACACACACACACACAACTGAAATCACTGCTGGTCACTAATGGGTGAACAGCTAAGCCGTACATATCACCTGAGCCACGATTTGATCTCTTCATTAATTCATGTGCTCCTCGTGGATATTAAAAGCCCTCCCGGGGAGAACAATGGCAGCGGGTGGGGAGGTTCTGACAGAGTGGCTGAAAGAGTTGACGTTTTTTTGTTTTGTTCTGAGAGCTTTGTCAATCAACGAGCAAACAGCATCTGGTCCAACTACTGTAGGTATTGACATACAGTACAGACATACAGAATACAAACTGAAAGGAACTGGGTTCAAATATCAACTGCCAATATCAAAAGGATGCCTTGAAACCAATACACTTTCACATAGATCCACTCATCCAGGGAACCAATATGCCCTTATATGATAACACTCCAAAAAGCAGGAATATAAACATATGATCAAGGACACTTGATCAGTAGAGGAAGGAGAAGACACACATTATGTTCCTATACATACAACTTGCGTACCTCCATTCTTAACTGGGTCTCTGTAGCATCCTCCAGTCTTTAACTGCTCTAACCCTAGGCAGCATACTGTATAATATGCATGAATGTACTGTGAATGTACTGTGTCTAATGTACTGTATCTAATGGAACATAATAGGACCCACTTAAAACATTGATCATGTCACGTATGCATGCAGGTACGGGCATTCGTGCACACAGATCGGTATGCAAGGAGGATGTGTGTGTGCGTGTGTGTGTGTGTGTGTGTGTGTGTGGGGTGATTGATATTAGTCAGTGCAGTGCCTACCATCACAGACTCCCATAGGCTGCTGTGACACTCTCTCTCCGTTGGTTTTCCTAATTCCTATGATTAAATGCGCACATCTCAGAGCAGGAAGATCGATTATGATGTCCTGTAGATTAAATATATAACGATGTTATAGCTCTCCATACGCCATAAAGAGATAGAATTCATCTTCTCAAGTAATTTCGCTGGAAAGTAGGCCCATTTTTTTTAAGTATTCAAATAAATAAATTGCTAAGGGTCAATATACTTTTGCCTGTTTCCAACGCTCAGATCATTGTTTGCAATCTAGAAACATCTGAATATATATCGTCCCTATCAATAACTTTTTATTTTTTTTACTGTGACAAGACTTCTCCGCAGTACAGTAGTCTGGCTCAGTATTAATGATGAATGAATTTAGACTCTGATGGCTAACTAGCAGGTGACAAGCTAAATCATTATTGACTACTAACATGAACTACTAACTACTTACAGACCAGACGAGGACTGTACTCTCTCTGTCTCAAACCTACTTAGCTAGCTTGGGCAGGTTGAGGCTAGTTGTGGTGAATAATACATGTCTGTTATTCCATGTCTGCAGGAGATTGTATCTTTACTGCTGCTCTCAATAGGAACTGCTGTGGGTCAATGTCTGTAATAATATATACACACCATATAGCTGATGTCCTTTGACATCCAATAATCCTATTAGGAACAGGGCATGATGTAATTGGCCCAGCATGTTCTGACTACATCCACAAATTAGTTCATTAGAAGGGCCAGTGGGGGGGGGTGGGGGGGTTGTATAA
Organism: Typhlichthys subterraneus; assembly: GCA_027564835.1. Taxonomy (NCBI): domain Eukaryota; kingdom Metazoa; phylum Chordata; class Actinopteri; order Percopsiformes; family Amblyopsidae; genus Typhlichthys; species Typhlichthys subterraneus. Next base: position 7,546 of record JAODUH010068292.1, read on the forward strand.
GAACAATTGTCTTTCTTCAAAATGAGAAGATACACTCCTGCAAAACACAGATGCAGGCACACACGCGCATAAATACACACACACAAAAAAAGCAGACACACACTCACACACACTCACACACATAAATACATACACACAAACACAAAAAAAGTAGGCGCACATACAGTACACACACAAATACACACACACACACACACAAAAAGCAATCCCATCATACTGAAACAGTATGTGTATGTTCTGTTGCCTACAAAACATGGCTCAACACCAACCACACTCAATTACTCCCTTGAGTAGGCCTACAAGCATCACATGCACGCACACACACACAGTGCTCGTGGCTGTAGTACAAGACACGGCAGACATGATGAAGTGTTATTTTCCTTTGGCAGCGCCAGCTAAAACAAAGGAAGGGCCACGGCGATCATCACGTCTAATGTCCTGCTCTATCGACCGCATACAAAAGATAGAAAACAAACAATCCAAAATCCTGCAACCTGACATCTCTGTCTTTGTTGGAGCTGTCACTCCATACAGCGCTATCGTATTAGCGCGAGCGGTCGGGTGATGTATGTCGGCGGAGTATGCCGTGAAAGCTGTTTAATAGGACCAGGTGCCTGTTTGTTTGCGCTCAAACAACAACAAAGAGTTTTCTGGGCTCAGTTAACACCTGTCCAGCCTGAGGCAATGGTACAATGATCAACCTTTGGTGTGTTCCACTCTCTTGTCACCCCCCGTACCGCACGCACACACACGCGCGCACACACACACACACACACACCTGAAAACAAACAAAATCACACACCATTGCACACAAACACTCTCTATCTCTCTCTCACACTCTCACACTCACTCACACAAGTGTCAATGGGAATAGGCTGCTTATACCATGTCTCTCAAATCTATGTCAATGATATACCGGTACAGCATCTTGTAAGCAAAATTCAGCATTTCATTATATTTTAGCCTAGCTTATTCTATTGCCGACCACTGGAAGTGCGGTGACATGTTAGGCAGGTCGTTTAAGTACAGTACCTGCTTGTCTTCTATACAAGTAGCTACAGAGAGAGACGCATTGCGCGCGGCCTTCCCACTTCAGTTCAGCACCGCGGACAGCGGTATGCGCGAAAAGGCGTCCGCTACTGATTCAGAACCGTGGACAGCGGCACAAACGCAAATGCGTCTACTACTGATTCAGAACCGTGGACAGCCTACTGTTTCAGAACCATGGACAGCGGCACAAGCGCAAATGCGTCCGCTTCTGTTTCAGCACCGTGGACAGCGAGCTGAACCACATCGCTGCTGATCTGTGCACATACCACGGTCTCCAGTGACACCGCAGCGCTGTGCTCATATGAGCTCAGTCTCGATCAGCTCGTTAGGTAGCCAGGGGGGGCGACAGGACATTAATATATAGACAAGCTATGGTTTAAATAAATAATACTAGCACACTGCGCTGGCGTGCCAGATCATATCAAGTGTTAAGTGGGGGAATAATCCCTTCGCTTGCTTTCCTGTGGGGAGGCGCAACGTAAAACAGTGTGCATTGAGCTCTTCACTGGTCTGATTGTGTGTGATGCACCGTGATATCCCACTGGCACTGATTTCCCTCTATACATACAAGGCCAGGCGAGCATTTAAACCGAGGCTCACTGCACGCACACCTTGCTGCAAAAGCCCACATCAGAAGGTCTACAGAATCGGCAGGCCTTACGCGCACAATGCCACATGCGCGGACAAAAACACAACAAAACACATCCAGCGGCACCTACCCCAACGTTGTCATGGTGACTATGGTGTACCAGAAGGCCGCGGGGATGCTGGTGAACTTGCTGGCCGAGGAGCCTTTCTCCGCGTAGAACATGACGGTGGCGAAGATGATGATGGCCATGGTGAGGGAGAAGAGCAGGAAGCCCAGCTCAGACGCGCAACTCTTCAGGGTGTAGCCCAGGATCCGCAGACCCGCGGAGTGGCGCGAGAATTTGAAAATCCGAAAGACGCGGAACACGCGCAGCGTGACGAAGGCCCCGCTGACGTCCTCATTCTCCGCCATGACCAGGCCGATGTAATAGGGCATGATGGCCACCACGTCGATGACGCTCATCACGCTCTTCACAAACTTGTAGCGGCTGGGCGCCACCAAGAGCCGCAGCAGGTACTCCACGGTGAATATCATGACGCACGCCGTGTCCAGGCAGAAGAAAGCCAGGGAGTAGCGATCCCCGCACGAAATCTCTTTTGCGCGGTTCGGCGCGGTGCCACACGGCACCGTCTCCACCACGTTGGCGAGCACCGAAACAGCGATGAAGAAGCCGGTGACGTAGTAGAAGACTAGCGCCATGGTGCTGGTGTGAGGGTTCTCGAAGGCCCGCCACATGGTCTCGCGTAAGGACAAGTTCGCCGCAACAACCTCGTTGGCCGGGTCGTTTTCCTGGTCGTCCTGAATACGCTCTTGGTTTTCCCGCCGCCGGTCCTTGTATTCTTCATAGCAACAATCCCCGATGATCTCCGGAATGATTCCGAAGAAGGACAGCTCCTCGTCATACGCGGAGATACACTCCTGGCGGGGGTAGTGGAGTTTGCCCGTGCGGTAGAAGTTGAGGATGTGTCTGAAGATGTCCGGGTCGCGGTCAAAAAAGTACTCGTTTGTCTCCTCGTGGAAAAAGAAGTCGCACTCTGTGCTGCCCAGCAGAGTGTCCGGGTATCGCTCCAAAGTATTCCGCCAAGTCTGAAACTTTGTGCCGCTGACGTTGATCACAATGAGGCCCTCTTGCGCTCTTCGCTTTTCCTTCGGGGGCACCGGCATGGGTGCGCTCGCCACAGGCATCCATCCGATCGCCGCCGCGCGGGCGAACGGGAGCCACGCCGCCACTCCAGCCGCCATGCTGAGCCGTTGTAATAAAAAGAGCCACGGGTCCCGCTGTGGAGCAAGGCGATCACGGACCAACGGAGCGACGAGATGACATCTGAAAAATGGGAAGCAACACGAGCCTTTTGTATTAACGCTGTTTTGCAACAGATAATATGCAGGAACACATATCGCATTGCTCTCTTCTGTACTTATACGACAAAATGGTGAGGTTTACGCATGCAGGCGCTGATGTCCGAGCCGTTGCACCGCCAAACATTCGACCAATAAAAGTTTAAACAAAAGCCCTCACATATTTAACAAGCCATCAAGAGCAGAAAACAGACTCACCCTTACGGAAAAGTAACTGCTATGAAAACGTCTTAGTTCCCGATTATAGGAACCGTTACGCAGAACAGCTCTTCTCTCCAAGTGTAGATGTCCTTATTAGCTGTGAATAACCAACACGGCGTATCCGACAGAGATTTCCTCTGGCAGAGAAACAACGGCAACAAGTTTAGCATCCAGAATTTGTCTGCGCTCCCAACCCGGTGTCAGAGCTGGCAGTAGTCAGCCGAGGACACAGTCCAGGATCATACACTCCAACACCGGTCCAGTCCCAGCAGATCAGCAGAGAAATTATAAAAAAGATAAACTAACCGAAAGCGGTCCTATCTTCCCCTCCCGGCAAATGTCCCAACAGCGGTTGCGTGTCTTCTTTGTCCCAGGGAGATCAAGCATAAACGACCTTTTTTCCACGACCCCTAGAAACACCTTTGAATGCATGGATATAGTGCTTGGCACCGGGACTACAGATAACTGACGCACAGTGTAAAAAAAAAAAAAAAAAAAAAAAAAAACGGCGCTTGAAGTTGGTTTTAGCGTACCTCCTCCTTCTCTCCGGTCATACAGGTGCTCTTTGGGAGAGCGCAGTGGCGCTGCGGTGGAAAACTACAGTAAGTTTCTCTCCTGCTGTACAGTATGCGCGTTGGGGGCGTGTCACGTGGTCGGCCGATGATGACACCGAGCTCTACCGGTGCGGCGTCGGACTCCACAGGGCAAATGAAAAAGTCTAAAAAGAGAGTCAAAGCTGAGACATCGCGCAAAGAGCTCCGCCTTTCTCATGAAGTTTTATGACACGCTTTTTCTGTGAAATCAGATGCCACACAGGTGACGGTTAGTCCCTTTTAGTGTAATGTCTGCCTGTGGTTATAAAGCCCGTCTGAGAGCTCGGACTCTCGGAGCGTTATTATGCAGGTGTCTCTAAGCGCACCACTAGGTGGAGGCAGTATTCATCCAGTGCACCATGCTATTTTTCCCCTCTGTCAGCACGACTCGAGATCTCTGTCATCTTTATCACCCTGCTGGACTTTTACCTTGTCATTGTTTCGCGAGGTAATGCAACCCTATGCCCCATTTACTTCCAGCCTAAACTGGACACCTTCCGCGATTAAGTGCAGATAAGTTATATGTGCAGATAATAATTGCTAATAACATCATGTGGGCGCCTTTACGCGTTTTTATTAGGGCAATTTCTCAAGATAGTTTGAATGTCATAAAGAGACACGTTTGTTTCCAGATTTATTGGCACGTGTCCGCGAAAATCCATTGAGGAATCCCTATATGGCGACACAGGTTGTAGCGTGCGATGATTCATGGGTTTTAATTTGGCTCATGAATTTGGCCGATACATTCCCCAAAATGCCTTCTCGCTCGACTGTAGCTGCCAATTTAATGTCTCCATCACTGCAGTCAATGTACTGATTCTGCTTAGCTGAAATTATGTGGGAGATTCATTAATTTTGTATGGAATATTCTAGCATGTGTATCGTAGATTTTGGCTCGTCCTTAAACATGGTATTGGGCGGCAGACACCCTTACAGCAAAAGTTACAAGCCCCACCCCCACGACTTCTTCTGAAACAAACCACACACAATATAAAAGACAGAAAAGAAAGCGTAAAACTATCTGTGTGGGTGCGTTGTGAGAGGACTAGTAGAGGCTTTTTCTTTAATCCAAAATTACTGCGTATTTTAGAAACCAATTGGTGTGTGTGTGTGTGTGAGAAGCCTCTAGGCAGAAACAATATACATGCTCTATAAAAAGGCTCACAATCAGCTCCAGGGCTGCTGTGATCAACTGAATTATCTCCCTCTCTCCCTCTCTCTCTCTGACACCCTGTCTCCAGTTACCTCATTAAGTGTTGCATTCAAAAGGCATTCAGATGCTGGTTGATACCATACCAGAATAAAATGATTGAAATTTAAATATTAATACATAAATGACCAATTACCCAGGTATCCAGATAATCTCTGCACTCAAATCATCAAACCTTGGGTCACAAGTGTCTCCCCCCAAGAATGTGTGTGTGTCGTGCGCACACGTGCTTGCTGTGGTCTTCCTTACAGTCTGTCTTGAAGCTGTCATTGCCATGGATACTATCCTGGAGCTATTTTCAACTCGGTTCTGTGACAATGTTTGTTGAGCCGTCTGTAACTTGGTCTACAACTGGAAGGTGTATCTACCCAACGGTCCCTGGTACAATGTTGAGCAGGTCACCTTATTCCTACAGTATACTGTGAGCCCTATATAAATGCTATCACTTAACTGCTAGTTGCATGGGATACAAACGTCGTCTCAATGTGATTTTCACCTATGCTTCATCCACCGTTCTGACGTTTGGTGAAGATAGATGCTTCACCCTTCATGAAAGGTCTAGTTTAAATCGACGCATGCGTCTAAATACACGCGCGCGTAAGCAGTCCTGGGAAATCAATTCTGCATGTTTGTGTGACATCAAAAGGGGTAACCACGGTGAAGGCAGACAAATGAGAGTTGTGTTTGGGTTAATACAGCAGGCGTGTGCACGCAGGTGTCAGTCAATATGTCAAAGCTGCAGAGATGTGTGTGGTTTGTAGTGGTCAGTGTTGGGCAGTAACTAGTTACTAGTAACTAGTTGTTGTAATATTATGAATTTTTTCAGCAGTCACTAGTAGTGTAACATTACTATTTATAAAACAGTAATACTATTACAATTACTAATCCAAGTAACTATTTGTTACTGTGTTACAAGAATGAAATTTCTGGTCCTAGCAAACTAGGGTAGGCTAATTGAGCCTGTCAATCATCTGGTTTGAGAGGCTGCCATGTTTTCACTTTGGCTGATTGCTGACTCATAAGGTTCATTATTGTTCCAACAAAGAGGATTCAATTCTAAAATGAGCTGGATACACAGGTTGTCATTTTTCGGAAGGACCGAGACAGGATAGTGATTGTGAAATTAACACCCAGTAGCCTAATAAGTAAAGTAATGTAATTACTTTTTGAAGGAGTAATACGTAACTAGTAGTAGTTATTACTATTCCAGAGTAATTTACCCAACACTGGTAGTGGTGACTCTCAGGTGTTTTACACACTTGTTTTGCCTATAAAAATAAAACAGGATTGATTTGTGTCCTGCTAGCATAGCCATTACTGATGCCTTCAATAGAGAGGTACAGGTCAATCGATGTTAGCACATTAATAATTGTAGCAGCCTTCCAAACTGATTGCCGACATCCTTCAGGATAAAATTGACCGTTTTATGGAATAATACCTCACATTCACTGGTATGGAGCCTCATATTGTATTTGCATTCGTATGCATGTTTTTGATTCTCTACTTACTGTGTAGAGCCGTTCGGGCAATAAGACATCCGGACATAATAATCCGACAACTCAATGCAGTATCGTCTTGACGAAATGTTAAACATAGGGTCTGTTGATTTATTCCTCATTATTTATGTACAATGTCAGAAAGTGATCACTCAGTCCATGTAAAGTCACTTCCATGTTTTCCCATTCATGTGTTTCAAGGCTGTTTAAACTCACTTACCAGGCAGCACTAGTCTTTGTACAGTAAGTGCAGAAGCCCCATTAAAGGATTTTTAATGAGTCTATACAGCAGAGCTCTGGTCTTCTCCGTGTGAAGTATGAGGCCGTGTGTCGATCGGGCTAAATTAATCACGTGCATGTCATTTCTAATGGTAACTTCATGCTTGTAATAACGCTATCACTCACCCGATCGACTTGACCGTGGCTCCAGGGGCCAAAGCATACTTGCACGCCGATCAGCCTCACTTCTCGCTCTTCATAAGGCTCTTGGAGGTTGGGGGGTAGGGGGTGGTCTGCTGGCTGCGACCACGTGACAAGAGCGAGCGAGAGAGGAGTCAGGGCCAGTGGGGTCACCCTCTCTGGGAGGTGACCCTCTCTGGGAGGTGGGGAAGATATCAGCCAGGCCTTGGGCAGCGAGAGATGTAATCTGTCATGGTTGGCGTATAGGAGGGGGCTTCTGGAAGATAATGAGTAGATGAGGGCAAAGCAGGGAAGCAGCAAGAGGAGGGTCTATGATGTGATGGTCGTGGGTTTGAGCCATGAATGACGATGACCTAGCATCCTTGAGGAAAACGGCTCCCCAGAATGCAATCCGTTTCTGCACAACCATCTCGCACTGAAGTTGGGGATACCCTCAAGATCCCGCGTGATTCCATGCATTTCTTTTTCAATTGGCGGAGCATATATTCTTGAGTCCCCTTTTATCTTATTCATGCGACAGCCATCTTTCTCTGACGTCACGCCCAGGGTGGAAAATCACCAAGGAAACCTCAGAAAAGCAGCTTGTTTTCACTGCTATCAGCTGTGATCAGAATCTCGATTTCTTTTCCATGATGTCAGAGAAAGATGGCTGCCATGTGAATAAGGTAAATACTGCTCCCTCGCTGCACGGCGCAGTGGTTGATGGGATATATAATGGCGTGAAACTCTATGGTTTTATCAACATCCACGTTGGTCTGTTAATGGAGCGTACACAGTCACATACGGACGGATAATTAAAGTTCAATGGCCAGGCTACAAAGACATTGTCACTGTAGGCTAGTCCCTTAGCCAGCTCACCCACCACGCCAATGGGCGACATTTATAGGCATGAATGTAAGTCAGTGTTCAGGGACAACAAAGTATCTGGGAAGAGCAACATGAGAGGGGGATCGGAGGATGGAAGGCAAAGAGATAAACGAGAGAGACCTATGAAAGCAGAAGACCATACTCAGCAGTCTGAACGATTGGATTCTCTTGAACAGTGAAGCGAGAGACTATTTCTACCCAAGATAAACAAAAGCTTTTGCTATAAAACTCAGAAATTGCTCTTTTCCAGGAGAATCAGTCATTAAACCAAACAGATATCCTTAGGTCACAGATTTTTATCTGCATACGGAATGGCCTAAACAGTCTAACAGAGCTATTTCTTTCTCTCTCTCTTCCCCTCTCTCGCCCTCTCTCTCCCCCTCTCCCTCCAACCCTCACTGTCCCAACCCCAAATAACATCCCTGGTGAGTGTTATATGCCTCACTTACCATGCCAATCTTACAGCATGCTAATTTTATGGTATGATAGTTTCAAGGTGCATTTCCTCAATTGCAGCAACAGTCAAATATCCTTCCACAACAGCAGGGTTTGTGCAGAGTTGTGTGTGTGTGTGTGTGTGTGTGCGTGCATGCAGGTGTGTGCGTGCAGACAGGTCAGGGTCAGACAGCAGTGTTTTGGGCAAAGTGCCCAGGTACACAAGTCCTCTTTACTTACACTGTCACTGGATCTAACACCATCACTTTTCCGTCTCTCTCTCTCTCTCTCTCTCTCTCTCTCTCTCTCTCTCTCTCTCGCTCGCTCCCTCGCTCCCATGAAACAGGCACTTTATGTAGACTTTTCTAAAGACCGGGATGCTGAGTGTCTCAGGCAAAGGCCCCAAGGGAAAGAGTAGGGGCGGAGAAAGGGGGAAGAGCGAGATGGACAAATGACAGGTGGGAGGGGTTTGGAGGGAGCAGGAGGTGTTGCAGCTGATGCTCGGGACAGCCTTCAATGCATTGGGTGCACAGAGAGAGAGAGGTGACAGAGAGAGAGAGAGAGAGAGAGAGAGAGAGAGAGAGGCTATAACAAGGGCCACTACGCCATTATTATACCAGTGTGAGAATTCAGTATGGAAATTCGCCATGACAATGGCAGCCAGAGCGACCGAACGTCGGACATATTAGGGCTAGCATGGAAGAATGTAGAAGGCTTCCACGCCTGTCAAGGGAAATTATGTTTCCACAGTCTCCTGCTCGCCTCACTCACTCTCCTGGGCCTTATCGCGCCACGGCCAGACAATATTCCCAGAAACACTTGCTCCTGGCCAAATGGCTAAATCAGTCTGAGAGTGACAGCAACCAGGACAACAAGTAGGGGAAGGGGGGGGGGGGGACAAAGAGAGAGAGAGATAGAGAGAGGGAGGGAGGGAGAAAGATAGAGAGAGAGA
>JAODUH010068312.1:1336-16716 GCA_027564835.1 Typhlichthys subterraneus
CCCCCCCCCCCCCCCCCCCCCCCCCCCCCCCCCCCCCCCCCCCCCCCCCCAGTGAGACAGACAGACAGACAGACAGATAGATAGATAGATAGATAGATATATCGATAGATAGATAGAAGTTTCAGTTGCGACGGGGCATGTAAACACCAGACCTGTTTAGGTGACATCCCATGTAAACAGGTAGCCAAAAAACGTCAATCGTAAAGATTCCATTCGGAAAGACAAAAAAGTGTCCATGGAAACTCAGCTAGTGCTGATTTAAGTGGATTACAGTAATACACCACGTTTTGTTTGCTTGTGGACTACATGTGCAGTATGACATTAACATGATGCTTATGGCCTCGATGCTTTTAAAGCAAGCACATATAGAAAAAGGAAAATAACTGGGTTTATGATGTTCACACAATTATTGTCATTTTTTGTACTTGTTAATTTAAATCCAGTTCCTGCTTGTTAAATGTGTGATCATACCATAAGTGTAAGCTGGTTCTTGGACCTGGCAGCTTTATGCAGGGCTGTCATTCCATCTTTGGCTCTAAAATCCAAGTGGGCACCTCCATTCTTCAACACCTTGATTAATTCACCCACATTATTCAGATGAGCAGCAAATGTCAGTGGTGTCTCTGAAAAAAAGCCGAAAAAAAACATGAAAATCACATACTTAAGAAACAGAAATAGTGAAAAGAAAACAAAGAAATAATTATATTGTAAACATGAATAAAGCTAATAAAGATCTTAATATCTTTAATAAATATAATCATCATCACAATGTATGTAAGTATTAGGGGATTTTAAAAAGCCTATGTGGCACACGGTCTCATTCCTACGTTAGATTTCAGTTTGAAACTAACTCTAGGATCTTCTTAACCCCTCAGGGGTCTTGACCCCAACTTTGACAAGTACTACCAGTAATGTACTCTGACAGCATAATCAATTATAAACCAGTAAGGACACATCACTTTCTCAGCCAACAATATGGCTATCACTTTGTACAATAAGCTGACTGTCAATCATTCATCATATAATCATTGATGCACAGCTAAAATACCTGAATTTTCTCAACTTTTTTAAACAGGAGGACATGATTCATGTGTGTATATTAGATATCTGATCATTTCCAGGTTATTAAACAACTATCTAGAACTGTCTTGTGCAAGTGCGCACACACACACATACTGTACGCGCGCACACACACGCACGAACACACACAACCGCGCACGCACACTCATATACACACACAAGAGGAAGAGTGAAATTTGTTTTTGATTGTGTTGGCCATGTAACACTTCAGATTATGAAAGTGTAAATTAATAACTACTTAGAGCTCTATAAGCAAGTTCCAGTCACATTTCCTCGACAGGTACAGTATAGTATAAAGGCCTTGTTTACCAATGGTTCTTTTCTCATGTTACTTTTAGTTCTTCTGCCTTTACATCCCTGTGCATATTATTGCACTGCATTTATCAAGCAAGACCCATTTACAACATTTACACCATCTACTTAATTCTAGCCTGGTTAAGAACACCCTTACCAAAATCAGAAATATATAAATACACAGCAAATCAATACCACTTAAACACTGTGCAACAATTAACTGTAAATGGCTCTTAATTATTACATTTCCCATGCTGACTAATCTTGTTGAAATGTTTAAAAATTATACTGATCTCTGGGGATCTTCATTCACATTCATTATAATTCACTCTTGCCTGACTGAAGTGCTGAACTGAGACGTACTGACCAGATTACATGGACTCTTCTAAAAGTGCTGACCTGATCTCTGGCTGCCTTGTACCCTACTGGCAGTATACTGATCAGAGCAACACTGGAGTGTTTTCATGCTAATTGAATTGGTTATACTACAGAGGTCAATAACATTGACTGAGAAGCAATAATCAGCAACGTCCACAGAAGCGATGCAATATATAAGAAAATGGAGCAGCTACTTTAAGCCTATAGTTCCCCTTGAGGTTTAATTCATATTTTAGCCTGTTAGCAATAGATACAAAGGCCTAATCTATGTCTAATAATAATAATAATAATAATAATAATAATAATAATGTACAAAATAACTATTCACAACACCTTCCAAATCCAGCACAGTTCAAACACAGAAATGTATTGGTGTTATTCCAAAAAAGAATCAGCCTAAGGCGATGAAGAGGACTTGAATATATCAGCTGGGTGCTAGAAAAGCGTGGCTCTCTAATGTTGTGAGAGCACATGAACACATATACATAAAGGGATCATATGTACCTTCAATAGCTCTTGCACAGTGCACACATAAGAGCTGACACTTCCCTCTACTCCTCCCCATATCAAGCGCCCAGGCACACATTGTTTTCTAACCCTTCCCCTTCCCCCAACCCCCCCCCATACAAATGCATGCAAAGTCAGATAAAAATAAAAGTGAGCTGCTTGAGCCATTAAATGTGTGGTTATGGGGGCACTATAGCAAATGATTACCTTTAGATTAACGTATTCACACATTGTGCTCAGTAAAGCCATACACAAACAACTTACGTCTCAGAGCACAAACCTCACTGTCTTTGCACATTAGACCTTTAAATGCAGAAAAAGTAGCAGAACATACATGTAAATAGATGGTGCTCCTTGTTGATGCTAATACAATTACAAAGGTAATGTTCACTTCCTAGCCCATCACAGCCTTACACACAAACGCAATACCTTTCAATTACCTCATTAGTTTATTATGAATATTCCAATCTTTGCTTCTATATAGAAATTATCTCTCTCTCACACACTTTTATTTGTTATACGTGTGTGTGCTTGTGTGTGTGGATTTCAGCCTTACCACCAGTCTCGGGATCATGATAGTTGGGGTCAAGTCCTCTTTCCAACATTTTGGAGACCTTATCCACCTGGTAATGCTGGATGAGTTCCATAAACCTCCTCAGATTGGCCTGGACAGCCAGGTAACCCATGTGAGGTTAACAACCCAGAGCAAGCAGAGGCAAAAAATAAAAAGAAGTGGGTCAAACTACACTGACAGAATTCAAGATACATTTATTTTAAATATTCTTTAATCAAATTAACAGCCCCAAAAGGCTTAAATAATAATAAATAATACTAAACAACATCCCTAGCCTTCACCCCGTTTCACATCATGGCAAATGGAGAGAATGACAATGAGTAAGGGATTTAAATAAAATATGAAGAGATGAGAAGATGTGAATTAGTGCGGTGATTGGAAAGACTGAGCTTGTCTTTCTTTTCAGGCCGCATGACAAAAATAGATAAGAGAGCAGCTCCCCAAAGAAGAACCAGATACAAAGAGGTATTGGGAATGGGAAGTATTGAAATAATTATAATCTGCATGATTGTGCAGTGACGTGGCCCTAGATATGATTTGCCTAGGATTTTGGAACTATTCCCAGCTCCTATGGAATTGTCTTTGACCGGGTAATATTTCCCACTTCTACAGCTATGTGACGTGAGGTGGTCCCATAATCTTTGGTCTGCTATTGTCTTCTTTTGTAAAGCCCACACCTCAATGTACTACTGGTCCTAGAAATCAAGCTATTACAGACTAGACTGTGAATTTTACCAATACTTCTTCTAGTATTATTAGTTGAATCAGATTGGTTTGTTCTATAATTATTATCATAATCATAATTATTATCACAATCAATGTCCTTGATTGACATGTTATTAGGCATTGTGTTACAAACACAAGTTAACACCATTCACTATCGCTGCAACAGTAATTCCTCCATCTAAATGAATGTAACTGATATGCTGTGTCTGCTTTGTGTGTATGCGGGGGGCCTGATGAATCAGGTACATTAAGGTGGGCTTTCTCAGTATGAGCTTTAGCCAACCACAGAGCACCCAACGGCATGGCAAACAGGATTAGCTCCCAAAAAAGATGGTCAGGAAAATATATTCTTTGACCGTTACTGTCATTTTACAGTCATTTCACAAATCTATTCCCTTCTCGTGTACAGTACATCATTTGGGCTTCCACCACCCTCCCTACCCGATGTAGGAGTCAGAGAGCAGAACGTCAGACCGTCTCCTAGTGTGCTAGTACCACCATGCTGCCAAAACACTTAATACTTTGGCTGTTCCCGACACAGTACAGGAGTAAATGTGGGGAAGCAGCCCAGAGCTGGCCCAGAGCTGGCCTTATTAAGTTGCACAGAATGCAACTCATTAATGTATCCTCGACATTTCGAACTGCCAAAACATTGTGGAATCCAGTCTTTTTGTAAACTGTACGATGTGTTGTCAACTTACCTTTGTATGAAGTTTGGCTACTTGTTTCTCATCCACATGGGGCTGCCTGTAGACCCTGCTCTTATAGCGAAACTGTAGCAAGAGAGAAATGAGTACCAACAATTGATTAAAAATGTGACACAACATAAAATGTCTTCCAGTAAAGCTCTACTACAACGATGGTGGCCTTTGCAGTAAAAAATAAAAAATAAAATACAAGTTCTCCTTGTTCTCCTTGTTCTCCATGTGATGACCTGACGATACCTTGACAATAATTGCTTCGCTGAAAACAGCATCAGGAGAGGTCAAGTCTGAAATGGATCCTTAGCATTTGTTAGCTTCATTATAGTAGTGGCATCATTAGTAACGTTAGCATTTGTTAGCTTCATTATAGTAGTGGCATCATTAGTAACGGGCCCTCTGGAGTGGGGTTTACTCTAAGCATAAGCTACAACCATCATGCACATTTGCTTTCTCACACTATTATTTTAGCCTAGACCAACAGTACATCCTCACTAATATACGTACAGTGAAGGGTTCCATAAGAGCCGTAGGTGGACTCGAGACGTTCATGCTGAGGTACATATCTACTTTTATTTATTGTTACATCGTATAATATGCCATCAGCACGTATTGAGTAATAACCATAGAACTACTTACTGTAAGAACGTTATAACAGGCATGACATAAATGTAAGTGGACTGAGAAAATGATTGCAGTAAACAAGTGGATTTAGTGTTGCTGAATGGGTCTGACTTACATGCAGGCCTGCTCAGGACCAAGAACAGTGCAGCTAACCGGTGTGTACGTTCATACTGACAGTATGTACAGTATGCAAAGTACAGTATGAGACAGGCTGGTCAACCTTCTCATTCAGCAGAGAAGAGGAAGGCTTCCATATGTGTGGAGAAGACTAAATCATTACATACCTCTAAAGAGGGGACACCCTGGCCGACTGGCTGTGGATACTCCCGCAGGATGCGTTCCTCATCCAAGAACTTGCCATCTCTGCCATTGCTGGCTGGCTGGAAAAGGCCATAGTTGAGCACATCCTTCAGGCTTTGGCTCAGTGTACACAGGATCCGTTGCTTGGCAACCCATACGGTCGCATCCGGGTTGAACCGCATGCATTTCTGAGGTCACAGTTACGCACACACACACACACACGCACACAGACACAGATGTGTGTGTGACAGAGAGAGAGAGAGAGAAAAAAAAAGAGAGAGAGAGAGAGAGAGAGAGAGAGAGAGAGAGAGAGAGAGAGAGAGAGAGAGAGAGAGAGAAGATATGCTGAACATTTGCCTAAGTGTTTTAGAGTAATAAGAATTAATGCAGTCAAAATGGCAATTAATAATTTTAAAGTAGCCCCCTCAATGCTGTCCAGATTTAAACAGCGATTGTAAGCTAATACACTTAATACACCTAATATCTCCTGGCAGTCTGCGAGCTTATCATTATCTGTGTGTGCTCGATAAATAGGAACACAAACAAAGTGGTGCAGACCGCACACAACAACAATATCCAAGCCTTCTCAATGCATTTCCAATGTGTGGTGCAGAGCGTCCGAGGGTGCACCCTATAGCATTGAAGGAATAGAGGTGTTTTTGTTTTCATCTGAGTTTTAATTTAGCAAGCGTTCTCAAGGATGACTTAAAACCTGTTAAGCCCTAGCACAATTTCCAGGACAAATGCCTAAAATGTAATAACATATACACACTTATGGTCTCATTTGATAGGGCAGAAGCTATTTAATGTGAATACATTATAAGTAAACCGAATTATATTACTATTGCAGGGTATATAGAGATTGAAAACAGTAAACATTTTATATTTCATTTCTGCCTAAAAACTACTCACATATAAAGTAAATAATCACTTTGGAATGATGCAGTTGCAGCACCAAACCTCTAGAAAACAAAAGCCCAACATCTTAATATTACCTGTGCAAAGGTTGATTCTAATAGAGTGAAGCAGAACAGATAGAGATATGTTTTATTAGAGGCATGTCAGGCTGAATCTCTATTTTAGCCATTTTGGCACATTTTGGCACATTTTGACACATTTTGACACATTTTAAATATCTCATGTACCACTTGATCTACTGTACAACTAATTGTGATAAGAGTCATACCGTTGGAATTCGTAGCTCCTGGGCTTTCATATAATATGGGGCATGTGCGGGTAGCATGAAGTAGCAGTATTGGACGTGCAACATATGTGCCCGTGCACATTATTGTTTATTTATGAACATATGCACGTTTAGATGCTTGGTGTTGTAATTGTGTTACGTTTTAGGTAAAAATGTAATTATTTGTTTTTAGTCGAGATTCTTCTCTTGATGTGGATGTGCAGAATACCTACGTTGCTTTATTTTTAGCATGTTCTTGTATCGTGTGTGTGGTGATATGCGCCCTGCCCCTCGGCCCTGGGGGCGCTCATTCTCAAGAGTTAATGTACTAAACCTCTAGCTCTAATGTTAAGTGAGAAATGCATGCATGAACAGACTTGATAATGAATGAAAAGTGGGGCCAAATGGGGACCAAATGAGGGCCCCCTTGCCACTAAACCTTTGCTCATAATAATTACTAGTAAAGTGAAGACTTATTATTGTTATCATTGTGGACAGCTCCGCGTGCTGAATGGTGCAGCCGAATGGTGACGCCAGGGCCAACTGAACCAGAGTAATTGACACAACCTGGCTCATCACCACTCTCCCAATTCCACTTTGCTCGGGGTGAGAGAAAGCACACAATGCAGGATTTATGGCCATGCCTGAAACACAAAGGATTATGGACGCTGTGTCGATGCATTCAGGAAGTGTGTGTGTGAGTGCGTGTGTGTGCGTGTGCGTGTGCGTGTGCGTGTGTGCGTGTGTAGGTGTGTGTAGGTGTGTGTATGTGCATGTGTGCCTATGTGTGTATGTGCTTGTGCGTGTGTGTGTGTGTGTGTGTGTGTGTGTGAGAGGATGAGTGTATAGTATGAGCTCTGTCTATCTGTAATCCTTGTGCCTGGCACTAGTGGGCAGAAGACTGAAGATTATGGGATGGAGAGATGAAGGGTTGGCTATACAGAAACAGATGTCTGGCATCTGGATAGGCTGTTTAGACCCATAGCACCTTCATCTCTGATGCCCATTCCACCCTACCGTAGGGTTAACCTCCCTTTAGCAGAGAGACACAATGGCTTCACAATAACTTCAGAGAAAAATGACTAATACTATGTTTGTAAGACCCGTTTTGTTTTTTACCCTACAATAACAAATGTATTATGTTTAATCATAATCGACATAGTACTGTATGTAGTGTCGTATTCGCAACATATTTTCTTCTTTAGACTTCACTTTTCTTAAACCGTCACAGTTGAACATCCAGACTAGGGCCAGCTCAGCAAGGCAGTCTACTATGTTTGGGCACCATGCCATCTCACTGGAGCAGTTAAAAGCTTAAGAGGTTTATGGCTTCAACGTTATGTGTGATAATATTTAACTTTGAGATGCATTTTCGATGTCACAGCGTTTGCAGTACATTTGCACAATAAGCAGGCCGCCTGCCCACACTATACACCAGGGCTCCGGTCCTGGAGGGCCACACCCTGCATGTTTAAGATCTCTTCCTGCTCCAGCACACCTGATTCAAGGTTGTAAGAAGCCTCATAATGACCCATTCATTTGAATCAGGTGTGTTGGAGCAGGGAGAGATATAAAACTCCCTCCAGGACCGGAGTTAAAGAGCCATGCTATACACGCTATAGGTTTCACAGTCACAGTTGTGGTTTTGAATATCGGCAAATGATTTAATATGTGTCTTTGTGCTTAAACTGTTCATTATATAATGTGTTTCATGTGATTCAATGGTACCAGTGAGCACTCAGTTGTGAATGTAAAATTCACAAGCATGCTCACACACAACACACACACACACACACACACACACAAGCTTTTTCTCTGTAGTACGTTTTAAAGCGATAGTCAGTCACATCGCTGCATAGTTGATCTGCTTGGACTGGAAACTGTTTAAGGAATTCAAGCCCATCTGAGATTGCATACATACCATTCATTAAGACATCCCGTTTACAAGCTGCCTTTTTTCGAAAATAGATAAAATCGCTTGGCTTGATTAAAAAAACACAAGGTCAGAAACCATGCAACTGGCATGAACGAGGCCAGCAAGCCCTGTTATTTACTGCAGCAAGCTTCACAGCATTCAGTTCATTCTGTCTTTTAGCTGCTTTCCTCATGTTGAGGAAATGTTCAAACATCTAGTATAAAAAGTATCTGGAGCTGCTTTCAATCCCCAGGACACACATCAAACAGAGTGTTGTTACAAGCTGCACTGGCCTGGTTGTAGGGGATGGCTTCGTAGCATAGCTGCAGGAAACTACAAGTGTGCTTCACAAGCTCTTTGATCTAAAACTTGTTCTGCATTTACTTGGGAACACAGTAGCCAATACAGTACACAACTGTACTGTCTGTTGAGAGCTATACACTGTGTAACATAGGCTGATGGCCACAACAGCTACAGTAGGCCTAGATAGTGCAGAAATACTTTACTGCTTCACAACCTTATGAACATTCCTAGAACTATGGTAGCTCACATGTAATGTAGCCTTCCCTGAGGCTCGGCCATCCAGAAATCATTGAAGAAAATTGAACTTTTGATAAACCCTTGATGCCTTACCTCAATATTGGGCTGACATTTCCATTCCCAGCAACTCACAGTTGTATTCATCTGCCATTGATTTCCAATGATTCCACAATTCTAACATGTCTACAAAACTGATTGTGGTTTCTATTGGCAATTTTGTATGTATTCATGTAAATCATTAATTTTTAGGCCTAATTTTTGAGAAACGATGAAAATTGCTGTTGGAGCAACTGATATATTTTAAAGTGGTTTAGCATCATAACTTACACACTGTTTTAGACACTTATTTAATGTCTACTGTACAGTAGACCTAAGTAGGCCTAACATTTAACGTAAGAGATGCATCTTGAGGCTGAAATGAAGAGCTTAGTCTCTTGATTGTTGCCTTTGGAAGGCATTTCAAAGAACAATGTTTAGGCGTGAAGTAATCAGATTAAGCTACTACATTTACCTTATCCAAAATGTACGTTACTGATTATAATTATAGTATATTATAATAGTCCGGCTTACATTTAAAAAGTAACCTACCCAACCCTGCTCCTAAAACAAAGACACTACTACACTACAAAGACAAAGATTTATATTCCTGATGTGTCTGAATGGAGAGTCACGTCAGCCAATCACAATTCACATATAAAGTACATAATGTGGTCTAGAAAAAATTGATAATTGACAAAGACAGCAGTTTTTAGTATTAATTTTATATAATTACTAATGGAACAAGTAGTACTCTCCCCTCAAGCCCAGTAATGAAAATCATATTAAGCATTTTCTTTAATATTTTGTAAGCACTATAACAAAAGATGTGCAAGCTGTCTTGAAAGCATGCATTATTTATCCTTCACACATAATTCCTGTCATTTCCTGCAATTTCCACATTATAAAGGAAAAGCTGAAGTGGCAGGTGAAAATGGAATGTTTAGATAAGAGCCTCGCTGGAATCATTAATCGTGAAAAACATAGTTGTGACTTTTAATTAAAGGTTTTGGATGGTCCACAAAATCTTTTTGAATCTTGTTTTGGAGCCCTAACTGACGAAAGAACAGAATTAATAAATGTTACCTCTATGAAGTTGACACCATATGATAAGAATGTGAATAAAAGTATTTCAATTTGTTTGTGACAACACAAAATAAAAATGTATGCACAAACTGTTTTCAAACATTACGTTTTTTGCAATGGTGTGACGTCCTCAGCCTCCTGTTAATGTTAAAATAACTTTTAACTTATCACATTTGTTTGTGCATCATCTGTTGTTATTTCTCTAACACATTTGTATTTTGCATGCACAAATGTGCACAAACGATGCACAAACGAATATAAATAATTGTATTCACATTCATGTCATACCAACTTCACAGAGGTATACATGTTCACTGTTTTGCTTTGTGCCTATGTGAAGTAATACTTTGTTTAACGACAAATGCAAAACACTGATACAGTCATGAAACATACAGTACCATGTATGTAGCAGAGTGCAGATATTTTAGCCTTGTCTCAAGTGCCATACATGCATCAATAGTATTGCAAATTTCTTCAGGTTAAAAGTGGTTTTGCCTGCATTTGTGTCTCCATTTTGTGTCGCTTGTCTTGTGATAGAATCGGTGACTAACTGATATGCTTTATTGGACTAAGGTGATGTGATGTCTAAAGGCACACGTCAACTAATACCAAATGATTTATATTAACCAAGCAGGGATTTTCATGCTGAATACAGTGAACTCATGTATACGCATACATCTGTGTGGTGTGAAAATGCAAAGACTGATATCGCCTTGGGCTAAAAGAAACCATCACCACCCCATTGTGAGATAATCGACTGTATGATTGCAGAAGCTAATACAACACGTATAACCCCGAAAGCCAAAATAACAAATCTTAAAAAAGGTGTATGTATGATTTTAGAGGAATCAATTCAGTTCAATTTGTTAGAAATGCCATAGACATCCATCAGCTATCTGTCACTGCTCTGCACATGCTCTGTGATGATATCTGCTCTGGTCAATAGTTCTCTGTCCTCAGTCTGGCACATATCCTTTCCTGTCAATCACATGGACGTGCACAAAGATACAACAGGTTTGTCAATTGGCTCTACAATGGCAGACCAACGGGCTCCAGAGGGAGGAAGCAGAGGATGAGGGGGTGGGCTTCTGGGTTGTCCAGAAACAACCTTTCATTGTTTTTAGCACTGGTGGCAACTCCTATGCAAATAATTAAATAATAATCAAAATACCACTATACCACTAAAACACCTCTGCCTTCAATGTCATACAGTATGGTGCATTCTCAGAAGCTCCGCCCCATTCATTGGAAACTCACTGAGAAGGCAAGGATATTGTTGTGCGGTGCGGTCTGCACCACTGTTTGTGTTCCTATTCACAAACCTCTGTGTAGAAACACAGCGCACACACTGCTCAGGGGCCTTAATGGTTATACATTAGGCTCCTTTGTGTGGTCTTTGTGTGTTTCTGGCCCCTGTTTCTCTTTCTCTTTCTGTGTGTGGTGGATGGGAGATGCTGTCACGATCCTGGAGGCTGTGTGGATGGTGGGGCTCCAGCTTGGTGATGGTCAAGGACAGCGTGTCGATGGCGGTGTTCCCTGAACTGGGAAAGAGAACTGTGTGCAAAGCCAATGGATGTGTGTTGGTCATCTTCTGCTCGGTGGAGGAGTGTTGTCACGAGGAGATGCTGACATGGTCCCGGACTATGTATGGATGGCGGTGGCTCCTGCTGCGGAAGCCAAGTCTCCAATTCAGACAAGTGCTACGGTTGTTGAGCGGTCCTGGTCGTGCCTAGTGCAATAGGACATTTCCTTTGACCTGGGACTCTAGTGCTGTCTGTCAGTGTCACTTCCTCAGACCGGGGACTCTTAATTAACTAACTTACAAAACGCTTTAAATCTTTCCGATGTGTTAGTTCTTGTTCGGCACAATGTGAAAATGATTATACATATTATTAATGCAAAATTGTGTTTGCCTACCATCACCTATAGCATATTAACTGGCCTGGAGGGGTGGGTTCCTCCCTCTGTGGTCCCTTCCCAAGGTTTTTTCCCGTTTTTTTCCCCCCATGGGGTTTTAATGGAAGTTTCCTTGCCCAGGGGGAGGAGCAGATTAACGGGGTGTTGTTTGTTTCCATGTGAAATGTTTAGCTGTAAAACCCTTTGAGACTGCAATGTGATTAAAGGCTATATACATTTGACTTGACTTGACTTGACACACAGCCAGCCAGCAGACCTTGGGGAGATATTCTCAGTTTTAGCTCACAATCGCTGAGCCCTTCTTTAATAGGAACCAGGCCCCCCCTTCCCCGCTCACCGTCTGCTGCAGGTCAGGGATGACCACGCGGACCACCAGCGAGTGTGTGCGCACGTCGTCCATGTGGCGGGTGGGCGTGTCCATGGGGGCTCTTATGGTCTCGTAGATGGTCTCCTCGCGGGAGCTGTCGGAGTAGTCGGAAAAGCTCTGGGCCATCTCATCCTCACTGGAGGTGGGGCTCCGGAGCATAGTCAGCGGGCCAGGCGGATTCAGCTGCATGGGTCAGAAGAGGGACATACGGTCAGGGCGTCTAATACGTACGCTATGTAATGGTCATGATGGTTAGCATGGGTTAAGCATGAACATGTTTAGATGCACATAATAATACAAATAGTACTAAAAAGGACTTAACAAAAACAGCACAGATGAAATGGGAACTTAGAAGAGGTCGCATGGTCCAACCGATGTGTGGGCCAAGGAGCTATAGCCCTCACCTCATTTCTCTCTATAATAGAGCCTTTGACATTGATGGTTCCATTTGGATTACGGTTGGAATCACCAGGACAAAATAGACGCCATCTCGTCTTATCAAAACCCCACACACATCCATATATTTCTTGTTTTTGAGAAGCAGAGTAGCAGACGATGAGCGTTTGGTCTGATGGGGAGAATTTCTTCACTCAGAAAACCAATTGAGCACAGATAGAACTGTTGTGTTATGGTCACGTAAGTCAGAAAGGTTAACTTATATGTTATTACATCGCTTTATAGTGTTCTGACAATGCCAAAACAATGGAAATGTTCTCTGAGTTACATGAAAAGTGTCATTTTATCCCACTCTCTCAAAATGTGCGAGTATCATGGCATTTATTTTCACTGATAACATTGTAATAATGTTGACTTTACACCTAGCAGAATTTTTTCATTGTGTTTAGGATCCCATGTGTTAAATACAATTTGAAAATGAGTGGGACAAGAAGCTGAGCTCTCTCGTCTCTCTTATATAAGGCCTACATGTAAATTCCAGATCAAATCCATCACAAATAAAATGATGGTGTTGAACAAAAGCTGTATTATTCCCACAAAATGTTTGTTTTGTAAATGAAAGAAACAGGTTGTGTATGCACAGCTCCAGTTTGTCTGACACGTGATATCAGCATATTGCAGGGAATTGCACAGGACACAGCATGCACGTTAAAGAGAGTAAAGTAAGCATACTACATACTGTAGATGAATGATTTCTTGGTTTTCATTGGTGTAAAATTGAATCTGATATTCGGATAAATGATGACAAATTATTGATATACGGGGCTCCCCACACTGCCATAAACACACACAATATACACATACAGTGTACACACATACATGTTCATCGCTGGGAAACATTGCTGGCATGAATAATTAATAAAGGCATCATGGGCATTAGGTGGCGTGGCATGAGAGATGAACAACAGAGAATGGAGAGGTACTGTATAAAGGAAAATCAATTTTGTAAAGACCCCTCACCCTCTCATCCCCATGACTTTCTTACATAGAGAGATTACAGCACTCTGTCATGGACGCATGTTAAATAGTCTCATTAAAATCAACTCTCTCCGTGGTTCATAAGTGTCTTGAGATGGTCTCCTGCAGATGTGTGTATGTGCGTGTGTGTGTGCGTGCGTGTGTGTGCCTGTGTGTGTGTGCTGGGTAGATTTTGTGAATGTGGTACAGTGTTCTGTACAGTAGGTATGTGCGTCTAAGCAGAACCAGTCTCCAGTAAACCTCAAGGTACATTCACTTTAACAAAACAAACAATTACAGTAGTAAGTCAGCAGACGTAATTTCAGCCAAACAGGCTTTTAAAATGTGCTCTGAGGGGAAGGCAATGCATAGATCTGAGGACTGAGGAAGAGCTGGACATGCCATGGCTGTTATTAAGGTACAATCACACTTTGGGTCACGGACAGGTCTAACACTTTCCACTACATAAAGTACACAGAGCGAATGATAAATGCACACACAGACACATACTGCACATTATAATACATGTAGTCCTACTATAGAGCCTGTATTGCCACATACTACACATTATAATACATGTCGTCCTACTATAGAGCCTGTATTGCCACAGACACATACTGCACATTATAATACATGTAGTCCTACTATAGAGCCTGTATTGCCACATACTGCACATTATAATACATGTAGTCCTACTATAGTGCCTGTATTGCCACATACTGCACATTAAAATACATGTAGTCCTACTATAGTGCCTGTATTGCCAAATAACACAACAGTTTGTCGATGCAGAGAGGCTTCAGATGGCACTCTGGTTCTGCTCTCAGGCATCTAAGATGATGCCACATGAAATGATGACATAAAGCCTGCCAAGAGTATCATGGGGCAAATGGCGGGCTGTGAAATGCCAAATCCTGACCTAATCGCTAGTTACAATCTGTCAATCTGTTGCATAAAATCCCAGGCTGGAGAAACTCTGCTTTGTTGCCAGGTTTCTATAGGAGTACCATCATCATCATCATCTGACCATCATTGCACTTTTTATGAATAACTGGCCTAAATCAATGGTGACTACACATTCATGCATTTCAAAAAGAGACATATGTTTTTATTTTTAGTAGTTCAATTGTGAAACATATATTTCAGGTCTCTCCCCTGACGAGGTATACACAAATATACACAAAGCATCTTCCTCTTTTGTCACTTAGTAACCAGAAAAGGTTGTGATGCTGGTTTCTGTAGTTACATTTACAACCTTTTAACCTTAGTTTAAAGGGGCAGGAGTCAGCCATTCTATTGCCTAGCAACAGAAGATCTGGGAGGAGGAATCCCATAGTCTCTATGACTTTAAAGTTTGGAAATAGTCTATTAAAATGGTTACAATTCCCGGTCATTTTGGGTTGGAGGCTTGGAGCATTGTTCAAGAGTTGTAGACAGATGTAAAATCTGACATTCTTGGGTGATTTTTAGTGTTTTTTGAGTGTTTTGTAGCTACAGTATCTTGACAAAAGTAAAGTCTGCATAGAAAGTTTTAGTTTTTCGATTATTTAGAGGATTTAAAGGAACTGTTCCCCAAAATATCTGACAGTTTGTCATGCATGTGTTGATGGTAAAATGAATAATTATTCACTTACAGTATTAAAGTGGCTGTAAGCAGTATTTTAGAGCTATAAATATAGTATACTTTCTTAAAAATGTCATAGACATCCATCAGCTATCAGTGAGTGAAGTGCTCAGTG
>JAODUH010068323.1:0-16713 GCA_027564835.1 Typhlichthys subterraneus
CTGTGTTGGAGCAGGGAGACATCTAACACATGCAGGGCTGCGGCCCTCTAGGACCAGGATTGGGGAACCCTGATGTAAAGCATGTGTGTGGATGTGTTGAAAAGTGGTTTTCGACAAGTGCTATTCAGATTTAAACATAATATAATATTTGCACCAGATGGCATCAAGTTCACGTTTTCCCATTGTAAATGTCCAAGGTCACAGCCAGATTACAGATTTTAATTGCATATATCTCAAATATCTGCTCAATTGCTGCAAAAAGAGATAGAGAGAGAGAGAGATGAAGAGAGAGGGGAGAAGACAGGAGTGGTGATAACAGCAGTGGTTGCTGCAGGTGTTGATTCATTTGATGGACTTGCATGAGATCTCGTCTCGGGATCTTTCTATTTAATTGTGAGATTTTCCTCGTGTGCCGCCAGCACTGTGCACAGACGGAACGATAGCCAGTTAAAAAGATAATGGTCTCTGAAATGGTCGATAAACAAACTGGCCATTCCAAAAAGCTGAGAATAGTGGAAAAAACACATGGCTCATGGATTGGAGGATAAAATAATATTTGTTCCACTTTGATTCCATCTGTGGTCTCTTGGTTCTGTGATTCTAGGAAATGTTTGTGTTCCAGTCTGTATATATAAGCAGAATAACCAAAAAGCTATAATATTGGTATAAAAAATAAACATTGAAGATTAAATGGACACTCCTTGATTTGTGTCTGAAATCAACACTTTCCACCAACCAATATTAAAATTAACTTTTTTTTTATTTCAATGCATTACACATTTGACTGTTTTAATCCTAGGATGCATACCATGGGTCAAAGGTGTGTTGATCAAGTTCAAATATTAATAAGCTTTCTCCAGTATTACTTTACTTTTTTTTGTCCCTTAAATGAAGTAAGAAGTAGGGCTGTCAAATGTATTTTTATTAATGAATTATATTATTTTTTACTAGCGGACCAGAACAACATATTTGGTATATTTTACTAAATATATATTAGCTTACAATCGCACAGTAGGCCTATACCTTAAACGCTACTGTATACTATCAAATTCAGTTTTTCAAGAGGAATATTTTAATAGATGTCACTTTTTCCTCTGCATCAAGAATGACATATAGTGCACAACGAGATTTCTTCAAGCAAGTTGCTCCCAAACTGTCGCTTTGCCTGCTTTAGGGGTTCAGGTTAGAAGACAGAACCTGTGAATTACATTTTTGGATGACGTGCTTTGTCATGTTTTTTTTTTTTACCCCTACTTCACCACTGCAGTGCTTTCAGGCACAACACTTTGCTGACACAGCCAATCATATTGTGTCTTTGCACACAGTGAATCCAACTGTGGTTTTCCATTAAAAATACAATTTTCAAATGTTTTCAGAATATTCTTGCTCAATTTATCCCTGGCATCACTTTGTATTTCTCTTTCTCTTCAATATTCCCATCTCTGTTGTTTCTCTACTTCTATCTATAAGATTGTGTTCATACTTTTGACCCACAACCTAGTCTTGCAGAACCAGCCTTTACTTGTGTAAAATCTGGAACAAAGCTTTGGCTAACTGCTTTGAGGCCCGCCTACTTGACAGGGAATGTATTTTTATTGACATGCATGTCAACCTGCATACTTTAAGTCTGTCTACTGTAATACATGTCTGGCTGTCTTCAGGTCTTATCAAAATCTGTTAATAATTATGTTAGCTTAGGCTTCTTATTAAAAGAAACAGACTGAAATTATTCATTAAATCGCTGCACTAGCATCTTATCGGAATTATATATATACGTAATTCCGATAAGATGTTATTCCGGTAAAATGGAATCTATACATTCTCTATATGTATACATATTCTGTATGTATAGATATTTAGCACATGTTATTTATGTGACGTAGAACTAATGAGCAAAAGAGGCTGACTATACCATAGAACTATAGGAATCTAGCCACAACCAGGAAAGGTCATAATAGCCCCCTAGTGGAAAAGGACAAACATTACGTAGTTCTGTCACGGGACAGGCCTTTACTTCAAGCATGTTTTCGCCTTTTTGGTTGATTTGTAGTGTATATTTTAATTTCCTATTTTAATTGATTAGACTGCCTTGATAATGACTCCACCCACTTACAGAGCTCTCCCGGAAGTTCTGGGAGACGCATTTTAATAGCGGCTCCCTGACAGCCGCAAATTGTATATCCCGGAAAAGCAAGCGAGAGGTAGAGAGAGAATGCGCACAAGAGCGATTCAGTGGTCATTTCTCCAGACTTGGACAGACATGGAGAGAGTGACAGCGCGTGTTTTGATTGGCCATTACACAAAACAGTTATTTCTCAGTTGCCCATGGTGTGTTTAAATGACTGTAAATGACACGTTGAGGTGATTCGTCCTTTGAGTCAGTGTCCCTGTAGACACAAAGGATTGAATTAAATGAATCTTAGACTCAAATACCAACCATAACATTTTATACATATATGTTTCAGTTGACTGATTTACGTTAAATGATGTTCTAGGCTACTTGCAGATTGTCATTTAGTAACAAATTACTTTATGGATAAACTACTTTACGGATTACATATCGCTGTACTTGCGGTGCTGAATCATAACACGTTAGACGTTATGATGGAGGGAAGTGGAGCCACCTCCATTCTTACCGTTCAACAACCATTGCCTCTACGACCGCTGACATGTGGACTGGAGGGTGTGGAGAATCACCTTGGGGTGGACACCCAAATCTAAGGAAATTTAAGGAAGACAAGTATAGTTTAATACACTAGGTTGCTCTGGTTGGGGTTGCAGTTGTGGCTTGTGGGGTCCGCACCTATGCAATGTCATTTCTCCATGTGACACTTCTTTAATCCCTACTGGTAACTGTGGTCACACTAATTCACTGGTAGTTGTGGTGCAGTAATATGTGATGTAGAAGTGCCTCCAAATCTCTAGGTGCTATTTGGTCTAGCAGTCTCCCATTTACTGTATGTATATGTGTTGCCAGCTGTATTTCTCCATCTCACAATGGGTCATGACTGCATACATGCATCTGTAATTCTTTCCTGATCCCTTTCAGACAGAAAAGGTGCAGAAGCCGAAGGTTGCAGACAATGACAGACACACAGACAGAGAGACAGATATACCGTAAGACAGACAAGTAAAGAGTGGCGTTATTATGAGTTAATGTACTGAGCCATGTATCAGCTCAATAGACACAGGGAAAGACATAGGTTTGGAGAGATATACCATTACAATCCTGCCTTAGCAGGTGTTTCTCCTGAAGCAGTGTACAATGAGTATAATTATATGTATGAAGGAGCAGGTATAGGGGTTAGGCACCTCAAGGATGTCTACAAGCAGAACGAACATGTTGGCAATCGAACCCATTGCCTATTGAATTAGAGTCAGCCACCCTAAGCACGAGACTCTATCCTGTGTCCTGACACTCAGGGTGACAAAACAGACATGACACCGTACAGGGAGAGTTAACCATCTAATGACAGCTGTGTGGTGCTATGTCAGGTTTGCACCCCCCTTCCCAAAGTCACATCGTCCTGATGCGAGTCACTTAAACAGCTGGAGGACAAGCTCTTCCATGGGCCTGCTGCGATATCCACTCACCGTGTCAGAACCGGCGCTTGTGGCAATCTGTCTCCCATGATGCACTCTGACAGCAGCAGACACCGTTCCCCGTGTTCTGGGCGTATAGGAGCAGGAACACACTGCAATGCAAATGAAGGCATTAAAGCTGATTGACAACGGACGCAATGGACTGTATGTGTGGATGTATGGGTGCATGGGCAAATAGTTCTGTGTGCACATACAGCTTGTGTGTGTGTGTGGGACACATACACAGGCTGAGAGAGACTCTATTATGGCCTGTATCTCATGTATCAAACTATGGTTTCAGCTGAGTAAACTGTTTCATTCCCCCGTTATGCTACAGATGCCGTATCAGGAGAAAAACACCTCTCCCACTCAAGGTTTGACATTTACTGCACATGTTAACATTCAGTCCCACATATGCAAGAGACTAAACAGGCCTAAAGTCAATGACAGAAGATATATAGAAAGTTAGATGGTATTACAGTATGATATCAGGTATTGAATGTGCCTACAGTAAGACATTACACTGATATCCGTCACGAGACTGACCACATGTTCAATATTTACTTCTTCAAACAGCAAATTTACTTCTTTAAACAGACAAAATACACGAGCAAAGTCATTATCACCCACCAGCAAACATCTGAGCTATCGTATTTGTTACTCTTCCCAGTAAGCCAACTGCAATCTAAGTAGCAGCCCATCCACATCACCAAAGTATATAGAACCGTCATGGTCTTCAACACCTGTCTGTCAGACTCTCTTTAAGCCTGTGTGTTTCAATGTGTTTGTGTGGGCTGGTGTCTGTGTGTACCTTTACAAGTGACAGATAAAGTATATAGGCACAAACATATGCACCATATGTTTGTGCCTATATACTTTATCTGTTCATTTCAGTCAGTGTCTACCCGTACCCACCCAGATGTCAGTGTCTACCCACCCAGACATACTTGGTGTGTGTGTGTGTGTGTGTGTTGTTGTTGATGTGGGGGGTCATGTTGCTCAAAGTTAATCCCATTTTTGCATAGCTGTCTGCTGTACTCATGAGCACTACTGATCGCTTATGTTAGCAGTCCTATTGCTCAGAGACTAGTACTGGTGTCTCCGGGATAAAGAAAAGTAATCAGAAGCAGATGTATTGAGGAAGTTTGCACATACAGGTACAGTATCATGGTATAGCAGTGCAGTAGATAACAGTGAAGAAGACAACATATATAACATTATAAAGGATGGCCCTAATACATAAAAGTAACATTTATATAATTACTAATTACTAACTAAACTACTAGTACAATAGAATACCGACAGTACAGTACAGAATAATGCATATACAGTACAGTACAGAATACAAATTTGCAGTATGTTGCTATGGGTAACAGTTTCACCTAAAAATGTTCCTTAAAATTATCCCTTCTATTTACCTTTACTGCCTCATGTGTCAGGTGACATTTGACCCATAGCGCATTAGTAACAAATGTTATTTGTGTTGAATTTGGCTGCAGAAAATGTATTTCGTTCCATTTTCTATTTGTATAAATGTACTGTATTTCTGTCAATATGTTCAATGTACCTTTATTTTAGGTAATTATTGATTGGAGGAGCTTGCATGTTTTCCATGTTTTCTTAACAATTCAGCTAATATGGTTCAGTAAAGCAGGATTTGGAACTATAGTAGATAGTAGGCCCAACTTTCCTCTCCCCACGATCCAGGTAATTTTTTCTTCATTTAGAGGGCAAAAGATATTTAGCATTTCAGATAGTTGTACTCTCAACAGAGAAATGGTAGTTGAGGCCTGGTAGTTATGGCCTGCTTTTTGTTGCAGAGGCTTGTGGAAGATGTATATTTTATTTTCTACGTTTGACAAGCGAGAGAGACATGCCTGTCCATGTGAAACAGGTCGGAATGCAATCACGCTGGCCTCAAACAGTGGCAGACTTTTTATAATGGAAATAGACCATTGTATGATGAGGATGAGATCCAAGAACAAACATTTACATTTTTTATTACGTTTATTTATTGTATTTAATCAACACAGCGGTGAATCATTTCTGCTATTCTGCACTGACTGGAGAATATTTACAGCATGGCTCCTGATTTGACCTCCTTTTTACCCTCAGGACAGGGATTTCACAGCCAAATAATTCCTTATCAACATTTCTCTATGCATTTTGCTTTGGTAAGCTGTTTAGATGGTAAAAGGACAGTTTGCATATAGTATAACAGCTATGGCAGCTGCACTCTGAAGAGAATTTAGCAAGGAAATGTCTGCTACAAAAAGGCAACTACTTATACCCTTGTTATTTCTGCTCTTGTAAAACGTTGCACCTGTTTTCTATCCTTTAGACTTCTTGTACAATGGGCACACTGTTTAGAGCTTAAAATGCAATATACAAAAGATGGGTCTCTCTCTCTCTCTCTCTCTCTCTCTCTCTCTCTCTCTCTCTCTCTCTCTCTCTGTGTATCTTATTAATCTATTGAATAGATTCAATTGAATAGATTCTATTCAATTCGGGTGCAGCATAATATGCCAAAGGCACGTTTTTCATCAAGCCATGATGCAGCGTGTATTTCACCCACTTGAAACAGAACGTTCCCAGGGCCTAGTTAAATATTACAGTGGGATGTGTCCCCTTCTGAAAGGCCTTTCTTTGGCCATGGGTCAGGTTTGGGGACATGTTCTGTTCTCTTTTTGTTCCCGCCTGCTGACAGTCCAGTGCCTGGCGCTTGGCACTGAGGCTCTTAAGAGACCTAATGTATAGCTGGCACACACAGCCCAATGCCAGTCCTTGATCCAGGCAGCTGTTTAGGCCCGGGCACAGACATCGCCCTGGTATAGGGCAAATGTAAAACAAAGCAACGGCAACCAATGCACAGTGGTTTGAAGAGGGAATTAATGCTATACGTTGCTCCTTCAGGCCGGGCAAAGGAAAGAAGACTGTGGAGGTCGAGGAGAAGGACAACATTCATGTCTTCTTCTTCAAGTAGGTCAAACAGGGGAGTGTCGCATTTGTCATAGGCGACAGCCCTATTCATCATGAGGAGGGTGGGGTGTCAGTGCCCCGCGGCTATGCAGGGTTCCACCTCTGGATGCCAGGGCTCGGAGCTCGAAGCACCACCTTTGTTTGGCTCCCTCCGAGGTGGTTGTCCCTCTGTCTTCCTCGTCCATCTCCTCCATCCTCGTCGGTAGCCATGTGACCCTCTACCTCAAATGTTTTCCGCTGTCCTCGTTCCTCCTTGGCCTCTCTTCACAACGTTGTTCTTTGTCGGCCTGCTTTGCCAGCTTCACTCTCTCTCCTTGCCCTCTGTGTCTTCCATTTAAACACCAGCCTTTCCCACGATGCCTCACCGGGGCTTTTTGGTTTTGAGGAGGTAGTGCTGAGGTCAGTTGGTGCTCCAGACATGTTCAGCTTCTCATGAGTGTTGATCAGCCCTGCTCCATCCGCACACACACACACACACACATATGGGCAGTTATGGGCAGGTCTGGTGGGACTACCATTTTTGAAGAATATGTGTTATATGTCTTATGCTCTTCTCCTGTCATGGGGCATATTTTGCTAACAGGAAAAGCAGACAACTGCCATCAAAGTTAGACTATAATAATTTGAATAAAACCTAAGTAAACATTTATATATGTAGGGCTCTATCAGATAAATAATTACAAACACAAATCTTAGCATATAGCAAGCATCTGTGACTCTTTGGTGTTATAATAATATAGTATATTTTGTAACAACTTAAAATATTTATATTCAGTTAATTTCTGTACAATGTGATCAATTCTGATTGCTTCACTGGAGTTCCCGGTCACAGTGGAAGTGAGTCGAAAGGCCCAAACAACCTCTAGAATTACCACTGTTTCTGTTTACAATGGTGGGTGGCCTTCCAGCTGAGCTGGTCTACTTTCTGAACACGTCAACAGTGAAGCTAACCTGTCTCATAGCAGTCTAAGCCCAGCTCACTGCTTGCTGAATTCTGTCATGGGGTTTTGGATCAATGCTGTCAGCCTTGCCATCTATCTGGCTATTGTCAAGCACTTGGTATTGGTGAAGATATTTATACCTTCACTACATTAATGCAAGAAATGTGTGACAATTTAAAAATCTTCAAAAAAAGAAGAAGTAAATAGTAACCCTATTTGTTTTTGAGTTGAGACACGTGATACATCAATGCTTGTGTTAACATTGGTGTTAATATTGACAAAAGTCCCCTTTTTATAATAATCTGAATTTTATGTGATGAATACATCACATATCCTTTTAAATTGCAAGGTCCTTGCTGGCTTTCAACAGTACTTCTGAAGCACTCGTGCGACATAAAATTCAAATGCTGATGTTAATGTGGTCCCCATCCCCCTCTCATCTCCTTGCTCAGCTCCTGACTAGATGTTAGCTTTTTTTGAAGTGGGTGGAGTCAGGCTCAGAGCTGTGGTGACATTACATTTTAAGGGGATGATTTATCGGTAATATAACTTAATTTGGCTTTGCGTTATTATTCTGCAATTTTCTAAGGAGCGAGATAGAGGGCATTTAAATAATTTAACTCATGAGATTTATTGGAATTTTGTTAATACCTGTTTGTTTTTAAGATAATAAGAGCGAAAATTAACCATTATTCTAATGCTAATCTATTAATGGTATTCTTATTGCATGGGTATATCTGCTCATTAGTGCTTCAAATAGATTACACATGGTGTGTGTGGGTTGGGGTGGCTTACGCATACAGTTCTACTTATGTGCTTTACCAACAGCCCTTTTTGTGTGTGTGCATGTGTGTGTGTGCACGCAGAGGTTGGGCAGGCCTATTTGGCAAACACAGCTTCCATTGACCACCATTCAAAGCAAATTAAGTGTTATTGTTTGTCTCGAGCATTACATCTGTTTTTAATATATTGGTTATGTATCATGATAACTGTTGTGCGAACTCTTCTTTGTAACATAATGTAAAGTAATGACCATGAATATGATCTCCAAATATGCTAACATGTCACTGTTTCCAGGTATTTGTATATCTGTGTGTGACTGGTTGTGCTCGCATAACCACAATTGATAGTGTTACATATTTCAATCAGACGCTATGGTAATATATCTGGGTGCGTTTGAGACCTGAGATAATCATGGATTTATGCAGGCATTTCTCCATTTAGTCAAGGTGAACAGCAGAGATATGATGCTCCTTTTATGTGTGTGTGTGTGTGTGTGTTTGCGCGCGTGTGTGCGTGTGCGTGTGTGTGTGTGTATTTTGGATGGGGGGTACATTTAGATGACCATAAATAAGATGACCATAAATGTTCATTGCCACTAATGACATTTCCTGGGAGACCAGTATTTTTTTTATATTTCATGAGAATTCAAAATATTATTGTTACATCATAAATACAGTTTATGATGGCATTATTTATGACAGTATCAAAACCAGTGGCGTTGAGTCCACGGCTATAGCCAAATATTTTATAAATAGCCACTAATCTCAAGCAAGCTTAAAACAAAGAGTTACAAAGATGATGATTAGGGATGTGGATCTATATTTTTTATTGAATTTGATACCATATTCGTGACTGCGTAATGATGTGAATCTTTATCGATACCACTATCAATAATTCCAAGCCAATGAAACCTCCTATAAAACTACAGCTGTGGAAATAATCAAGAGACCATTGCAGCAGGTTCTCATATTTTTATTATGTATACATTTTTTTATTTATTTTACTTACTGGTATTTGTCATAGTTTAGTATGTATGTTTATATAATACTTATTAGACAGTATATTTATTTTAAAATTATTTTTTAATGAATGTGCAGTGGCTCATTCATTTCCATGGCTGTATGTTCACCTTTGTATCGTATTTTGCCTTCATGTAAACAGGAAATGTGAAATCACTATCAAAAATAAACATTAGACTCAACTTTGGCATTTTCTTACTAGTTTATTTCTGGCTTCTATGTTTACGTCTGCCAGTAGGTGTCAGTAGCAGTTCTGAAATGACATTGACTGGCACTGTGATTAGTCCCATAAAGTAAACACAGCAGTTGCCTGCAGGGATCCTACATGAATATGTAATGTTAAGCCTTTATGTTACATTTAGGCTAGTTTTATCAGAGAATCATATCACTGTTATTCCAAAAAGTTACCACAAATATATAAAGTATATATTGATATTTAATTATTGCCCAGCCCTACTCTTGGTGCACACATTGTGAATAATCTTTCCAGTTTGCACTCGTATCAATTTTTAGGCCTATTAAATCCCACTAGTCTCGTTAGCAGTATCGATAAGCTCAGAGCTTATTGATTTTCGGGCTTAAAGAACCGGTTCTCGATACCCATCCCTAAAGATGATGAAAGAATCTATACAGTGTGTCGGAGCATGTGTCAAATGACCCATGACACATGACCAATGATATTTGATGCATTGAAGTGAGCGAAACAGATGATGTCCTTCCAAAGCTTTAGCGGTCAATCAAGATCTCGCTATAATGTATATAATGATAAAGCAACGCAATGTGTAGTGATGAAAAGGACTGGTCAGACTGGTGATATCGGGGACTTTTTATTGATTATGCGGTAACAAGTGGAAAGAGATTGTTTTGTGAGCATTTCTAAATCTTTTCCCATAAGGTCAATTTTAGTAGACTGGGTGGCTCATGCTGTAGCTTCCAGCACGTATTAGCTGAGTGCTGTGCGAGAGCCAGGTTAAAATCCAGCACAGTACCTCCCAATAAAAAAGAAAATCCTTAATGTCAAGCACAGTAGCTTAGAAAGTGTTTTGGTTTTGAATAAAAACTAATGTATTTAATAGATTAAATGTTTCACAAGCACATTTACTTAACCTGCTATATCCTCCATTTATATAAAAACTACCGCCCTTATACTTGTTCCCTATTCCCCAAACAATAATGATGGTGTATTTTTCAAACATTCCTGATGGCAAGATTAATGCTCAAGAATGCAAATCAAATAATTCAAAATAATTACACACTACAGTACCACTCTGTGACAGTAGTCATGAAATGTTTGGTCTGTTCTAAACAGCTTTTAGGCCTAAATGAGGGACCTATGTACTTTTATATTAGCCAATATAATAGTAGCATACCATAATAGTATCACCTAATAGACATATCACATGGTTAGGCCTACTGTATACTGAAGCTTTTGGCCGTTTAGTTGAAGCCACGTCAACCACAGCCACGTCAATTTCTCGACCACCGTCTCGGGTTTAAATTGTTGCTATAATTTCTGCGGACCACTAGATGTCATGGTTCAGCAGATTGACACGGCTAGGATGCTTTGGCTCTTTTCCGAGTACAAAAAAGAAGAAGCTTTGAATGTTTCATAAGGCATCTGTTTCCCATCACTATTTTTTTTTTAACCAGGCTCTAAACATGTTTATTTTTTATGTAAAATCAGACAAATTTTAAAATTACAATATATTGGAATTTGACTCCCTTTTGCAGCCAGCCTCAAGTGGCCATTTGATGAACTGCAGGGTTTGGCACCTTCACGTTGTATTCATTTATCAGCTTCCCGCTTGAGTAAAACTGTGGAAGTAGCATGAGCAATGTGGACTTGATGGCTTGACATTGGACTGTTGTTTGAGCCATGTCTGTTGATTTGTATTACAGGCTTGACACAATGAAGACCCAGGTCTTACCCCGCCAAGGACCAGAGGCAACACTCGCCTATAGGGTGTTATCCTGTTCCCCTTGAACCCTACAATAAAACTATACTACCCTGTCTGATGAGGTGCACCTGTCTTTGAAGGGCTGAGAGGGGGTATTGTCACAAAAGTAACATTCCGTGCTAGAATGTTTTAGAGATCTGTAATTAAAATGCCTTCTTGCGAATGTAATATTGAGGTGACAAACTATGTTTCTGCATTGTTGCTGCTAGAGGTTTGATGCTGTTTAGTAATAAAGAGTGCTCACACATGCATGCGATTGGAAGCTTCGCTAAGAAACCAGTATAACCTGACATGCCAGATGTATTGTTAGTCACAACTCCATCTGGGGATCCGTCCATTGAAACTGTTGTAAAGGGCAGGTGCTGCCTAGTAAAAAATACTTGGCAGTTGATTGGATGAACCATGTGGTTATTTTTGCTGTCGGCACACCTTAACCACGGCAGTGCCTATCAATACGACGCTGATTGTTAAGGTTAGTTGCTACTCGGACACATTCAAAATTATTTCTAGGCTTTTCAGGCTCACTGCAAAATAAACTGAAGCTTTTGCCAGTAGGGACACCTGACACTTTTGGTAGAACACAGTGTCTTACATTTTATATTAAGTTTACTGTGAAATAACTTCAACATGGTGCAATTATAGTGTGAGAATAAAGGTTTCTGGGCCTGGCAACGTTTCAAGATCAGCTTCTCTGATCAAAACCTACATTTCTCTTGAGTCCAAGGATTTCAGGTCAAACACTAATCCAGAATTAGCATTTTAAAGCAAAATGCTATAGTTCTCTTGTAGCCTGCTATGCATGGATTCGTAACCTTGCACTAAGGCAAGCACCAAGAAAAAGGTCATGCACTTGTGTAATGACACTAGATAACGCAATGGCCTTAATCAAATTTGAGTTGAGAATAAACATTTCATGGTCCATGGATTGTATCAATGAAGATAGTGTGCTGTGGCTAAAGCTTTTAACAGTTGATTTGGAAAAGTGTGGGGTTATGTGTGGCTGTCTGTTTCTTCTTGGTGATTATCTGGCTTCCTTCATACTGGCAGCCAATTTACTTGAGGGGGATCTCAACCGCAGCATCACATTGATGCCTGCCCGCTTGCATTTTAATTCTCCATCCCTGAGTCTTTCTCTCTGTGGACTTTCCATTCAGGTCATCTCAGATCCTCGTCCTCTCTTTAAAATCACGCTGGGCTCTTTGTGCCTTTTCATCTTGTTTAAATTCCACCCATCACTCTATCACTCATAATAACATAACATATACTTTTTCTATAAAAGCTAGGAAGAATGGAATTGGGACACACACACACACACACACACAGGGAGAATGAGAATTTAACTACTTAGCAATGTCAAGGGTTAATTTGTACCTATACTCAAGGCTACTGAATTCTCTCTCTCTCTCTCTCTCTCTCTCTCTCTCTCTCTCTCTCTCTCTCTCTCTCTCTCTCTGTGTGTGTGTGTGTGGTAATGTACAGTATATTATGTATGTTCTTTTTCAATTAATCTTAAGATCAGTTCAGTTTACACTATTTTAAAAATGTAGCAGCTTGCCATCTAGAAACTGTTCTAAACATGCCTTCATGGCAATCTAAGTCATACAATCTAACCATTTAAGTGAAATTTGGGTTCCTGACTGTAAAATAACAGAACAAAATAAAATGACAAATGTATTCACTATGTAGGCTACTCTGAAGATAGCTAGATAGATGAATACAGAAATACATTTCAGAGATAGAAAGGCAAGCTTCAGCAGGAGTATGTCATCGCTTGGTTACGATAGCGTGAAAAATGTAACATCAGCACACATATACTGTGATGACAAAACGGGAAAATGTGTGCAGATTACAAGTAAGCAAACATATTTCTTTGTTCGGTCCCGCTCTTAAAAATGTATTTTTATCATTGACTACATCTCTGACTCTCTCTGTGCCTCTTAGCTACTTTTTGAATGATCACGTTTCCTGACATGAGTGCAATGTAATTAACCTATGAGGTTCCTGCTGTTGCAACGTGCCTTCTGCCTGTCTGCAATACTGCCTCTGGTGGACCCGTACTGCCACCTAGTGGCCAGAAATAAAACCATGTAAGATACAATATAAAATGGATAGCAGAATTCAGTCTTCACCGTCTTCCTTGGAAATTATACTGTATACAGTTTATATCAGTGATTTTCACGTAATTCCAAATACATTATTGGTGATAAATTGGTGCCCACTAGATTATTGTATGTGTAATACTCTCTTTATTTCAGTATCTCTAGTATTGACATCATTTCAGGTTAATACACTTATTTCCCTTTAATAATAACTATAGTTTTGATTGTTTTTTTGCTTTAAGAAACTATATGGTTTATTGGAATATTCTTTTTTCTCTAACTACTGTTGCAATAGGTGCTTTCTCAGGCTAATTATATACACTCAACGGAAGGAGTTTTATCTAGCAAGTGTGATGTAAAAACACAGTAATTATATATAATGTGGGTGCAATTATGTACTTCTTAATGAAAAGAGTTTTAAATGAGATGTTAGAGAAAGAGAGCAAAAAAATAAGAAAAAGAGACAATGCTTGAGTGTACTGTATGGTTGTACAAATTGGATTTCACTATGTTTCATGTAACATTCAAGCTAGTATGCTAACAAATTTCAATTGTCCTGAATATGCTGCAAGAATGACATTTGCCAGTGGTAACCAGTGCTTATTTTGGGCAAAGGGACTTACATTTTTAAATGAACCTACATTATTATGTGGCGTAGGAACACTAGACTACTTGGAATGTTTTTCCAAAGCACAGAGTAAGCCTGAAAGTCAAACTGTGAATTATCAAGTACATTGAAAGCCTCAAAGGCTAGATGAGGCGATCATAACAGTTGTAGCAACGCTGATTGGTTAAACACTGTCCAATAGTTTAAAAATGAACCAGAGGTCTACGCTCAATAGGAGGCAACAACTGTTAACACTTCCCAATAGAGCGCGTAGCTACAAGATTGTTAAAACACAATTTCAAGGATAAAAATGGCCTGTATCAAGTTATATATTGAATAGGACTTAATTGCAGCTAGCTTATGATCTTTGCTATATTCTGTCATTTGTTATATCACAAACCTTGCCTGGAGCCTGATTTATCACCAGCTGTGAGGCTTCACTGTCAGACCTATATCAAACATTATTCGATATCACATACACAAGACCCTGCTCCTGTATATAGATCACCTCTTAGTGACTCCATTCAGACTGAGACGAGGGAGAATGTATCTGCGGGATGCATCGTTGTGAATGGAACCAGGAGGAGACTCAATCTACTTGGAGAGGAGCATGTTCAAATCCTTCCTCTCTCCTGTGAGGCGTCTGGCTGTGACAGGGGTGTGTGTGTAACACCTCATCTCCTGCCACTTTGCCCTCACTCTCTCTTCTGCATTTACTCTATGTGCCTCTCCTCTTTCTGTCCCTCTAGTCGCTTTCTTCATCAAAGAGGGCTACGGTTTGTCTGTCCCCGCTGTGCTTCAAGTTTCGCCTTGAAACCATTACGGATGCATCACACCTGGCTTTGATCCGACCTGCTGTGGCCGCCGTACATGCGACAGTCGTTGTCATGACCTATCATGCTCAGACACACAGCACACAGGCACGCTGGGCAATGCTTGCAGACATGCAAGTCTGTCTCTCTCTCACTCGCTCTCACTCGCTCTTTCTCTCTCTCTCTCTCTCTCTCTCTCTCTCTCCCTCTCTCGCTCACTCTCTCTCTCTCACACTGGCTTTTTTTAATTATTCTAGGCAGTTCAGAATCACAAAGAAAGTAAACTCAGAGGTCAACTGGGACAGACAAGATATATTTAACAGACTTCACACTAAATCCTGTCTGTTGCTATTGCAAACAACAATACTGAAGTGTGAACACCAAGATGTGACTGGTAGACAATAAGGAAGATAAATGGACTCTGAATCTCAGCCAGTCTTTTAAAGTAACTGCAAGCCACAATGCTTCAAAAGACCATTTATGGATGGATCTGAAGAGTATATATTTAAAGGTAGCGCACCTCAACTACATTGTAGGGCACAGATTTTTGCTAGACAGTAGCTCATACCTCTTTTGTATACTAAAAGAATTGTCCATGAAAGGGGTAGGGGAGAAAGTGTTCTTGTAACTGAGATGTCTAACCCTTACCTGCTCATTAGTACTTATTTTTTTTAATTATACTCAGTAAGCCGCTATTGACAGAAAGAAGTGAACATGACTCAGCTCTCAAGTGGCCACTTATTGTACTGTTAAAGTTTCAAAAGGAAGGAAGACTTGTAATGCTAACCACATAGGCAATGGACCAAAAGCAAGATAGCCACATCCAGGGGTGGGACTGTGTCGAACAGCTGATCATAACATCCATACATCTAACATAGTGTCATTAACAGTTATAGGAGAAATCGGGAAACTGCAGGGATGTAGCTACCAGATTGTTTTAGTATATCATTTAAATATATTGCTTGTGTAATAATAATAATAATAAAAGAAAAAAAGAAAACATTCAGTCTTAAAAAATAGGCATACTACGTTAGTGTTATGAAAGTTCATCCTACTGTTAAGCTTTTATTTTAGACTATTTTATATTAAATTAATGAGATACTGTATATTAGCCTTGCGATACCATCCTGATCTCGCAAGCTTCAGTTTCACAATTTCACATTTTGAATCATTTTGAATGAGTAGCAACTGAACTTTCCAATCAGCGTCTTGTTTATAGCTATACGGGCGTGGTTTCCAATCAGCGTCTTGTTTACAGCTATACTGGCGTGGTTTAAGAGTTCAGATTAGTGTGATCTCATTAACTGCTCAGGACAACATTACTCTGCAGTATATTTACATAGTTGTTTGCTCCGATATTAATGTTAGAAATATTGTATAACACCTTGTAATCCATCCTCCCATGACCCCAAAAACCTTACCTAGCTTCTAGTGGAAGACAGCCTTTGGTGCCCCCTGTCTGCCACCAGCAGTATTTCTCAAAGTTCATGTCCTGAGGCATCATGTTGGTGTGTGCAAGCCTGACCAAGTCCCTCAGACCTATTTACAAATGGGCAGAGCCAAGTGGGTTTGACTGGGCCGCTCTTTTGAGAAAAGGCTGAACTATACACACGGGACAAGGCCAGTCCATCATGGGAACCACAAACCCTTCCCACAAACCTGTTTCTCTGAGATATTCCCTTCACTTGAGCTGTGGAAAGAAACTTGACAAATGAAATTAAGGAAGGGGGGTGCCTCGTGCCAGGTAACTGTACGCCTTGTAAAAGGGTGAAATATCGCTGCTCTCAAACTGTATTATTTTTATAATTTTTTTATTTATTTTTTAGATAGACCAAGACAAAACATAACATCAACAACTGTGCATCACAGTCTAATTTAGCTCAATTGCTGCCGGTGTATAAGGGCGACAGATGGAGAGGCTGGGCAGCTCCTC
>JAODUH010068334.1:0-16712 GCA_027564835.1 Typhlichthys subterraneus
GAGAGAGAGAGAGAGAGAGAGAGAGAGAGAGAGAGAGAGAGAGAGAGAGAGAGAGAGAGAGGGAGGAAGAGGTGGACAGAGGGAGAGAGGCCAGGCAATAGTGCAGATGCATGGAGAGAGTGATGCTTAGATCAAATTCAAACAAGGCATAGATGACTTAAAAAGGGAGCAATCCCAGACAGTTTCACTTGTTATAGAGAGAGAATAGCCAAAGGATTGTGTGGGTAATGAAATGAATACATGAGAGGGGTTCTGGATGTAGTGACAGTGATCATACTCAAATCCACCTCCGATTCAATGCAGCCAAGCACTGAATTCCCAACACCCAAGCCCTAATCTGCTGGCTGCGTTGCATAGGGAACAGTCCAGGACTAACCAGCTTACACCAGGCTGCTTCCAAGCACTGTTCAGGCTTCTCATTGTGTAGCGTTTTATAGGTGCTGGGTGTAATGGGAAGTAAATAATCTTTTTGAACAACAAACAGCTAGTGGTATACTGTATGAACTGTTTCCTTGTCCCACAATTTACCAGCAACATTGGTCCCGCTTCTTCTTTGGGAACCCCTGCCTCCGAAAAGTATTTGTGTCGATGATGGAAGCCAAATTTTTGTCTATATCAGCTGTTCTAAAGGTTTTTTTGGCCACCATCGTTTGTGCCTTAGCACACATACAGTAGCATATATCAGGCACGCCGTGCATGTTTCTCAGGCCCGGGGACAAGAGATGATCTTCATGTGCGTTATCGCCCTGATAACACGAAGCTGTCATTATTTGAAATGATTACTATAGTATATAATAACGTATCAGTCACTTTTGATAATAGAACCTGCTGACTTCTGTAAATCAAAATGTACATATTTGATATAACCTGCACACATCTCGACAGATGTTTTAGAGGTTGGAGGACCCTTCTAGCCCCCCCTTGACCCAGGGATACTGGACCCGATCCCCATATCCCCCCATCCATGTCGGCAGCCCTCTCATATACTGAATTAATAGATTAAACATATCAAAAATATTATTTAACCTTCTGCAGCTGTGATTGTGTGGACTTTCAGGGTTGTGGATTTATCAAATGCTTTGGCTGGCTTTGCTTTAATGTTCAGAATGAGATGCACATGAATAGATCAAATGGATATCACATCCAATGACATAATTTTCTCTTTTTCTCATCCTTCTCTTCTCCCCTCCCTATATCTTCCTTGCAACCATCTTAAGGAAGTGGAGGTAAGTCATAAGTCATTATTTATACCTTAACACTGGAACTGTATTTCAAATTGTTCCCTATTTGATAAACTTACTAGTCTTGGCACAATATTATTTAAGTGTCCAAATTCTAACATAAAATTGCTTCCTGCAAGAAACACAAAATATGTTGGCCTACAGACTTTTATTTTGTATTTATTAATTATTAAACCTTAATTATTAGCATAGCCAGCCAATGCAATTTTTGAGAAATGCCACTCAAGCAAGCAGTCCGCCACAATATAATTAATATACACATAAATAGAAAAACATTTGACTATTTATTTTTATTGTAAGCCATGATGTGTCACAATGTGTTAGGATTCCAGAGTGTCAAAATATTACACCCTAGCATAGAGGATAGAGCGTGTGTTGTAGTTCAATGAAAGCTTGGATACATTATAGTGAAGTTGACAATAAATCCAACAGTACTAAAATACAGTACAGTAAGTTAGCAGTAGCTAGTGAATCAGTTTGAACAATTTCAAATGCTGTATTTTTTAACAACCTGATGAAATGCAATATTTTAAATTTTTAAATGTGTTATTTTTGTTAAAAATAAGATTCAGTTTGAGATGGGAAAGAGCTCTAACGAATTGCCATCTCTATGAATGTGACTGACACAATGTGGCTTCAGTATGTGTTCTATAGAGACCTTATGCAGTACATAACTATGTTTTTCACACATTGTTAAAACAAATTTACCATTGAATCAACAACATTGCACACATTGAATACTGAAGCCGACTTGGAATACTTCATTAATATCTTTAAATGCTGGCTGATTACATATTTGTTGTGTTATAGTGTTTGTAGTTGGTTATGCACTATAGAACATATGTTGCCATAATTGACACTCCAGTCTGAATGGGTTGTTTAGAATTGGGAAAGTCACTGAATTGGAGATGATAGCTTAACACTAGTCTGAATGGTAATGGCTTCACACCAACAGAAATGCTGTTGGTGTGAAGCGTTTTCAGATCTGTTGCAGTTATCTCTTTGCCATCATCGCACATTTATGAAAAAAGAGGCATAAAGATACAATACGAGAGGACCAGAGTGCGAAAACATCTTTAGGGAGTTGCTAATCACCGCTTATCACCGCTTGGGCATGCAAACATACTAGTATTACTTATGTGGTATGAACATAATGTAGCATACATTTCCACTCTCTCTCTGTGTTTGGACACCCAGCAGGTTTAGACAGTGGTTCAGCCGCCGTCACTCAAAGTTTCACTCCCCGTTGACAAGACATATGGCTTCCACTAGCAGCTATTTTGGATGGTCTAGACGCCGCTGTGTGTCTGTGTGGGTGTGGAGTTATACATGGCAGGCTTGTGCTTGTGGTTGTGTGTCTGTGTGTGTTTGTGTGTGCACATTTGAATTATGCCATTGTATTGTAACTGTATTGAAGAGGCATGAAGCACTGTGTGTCTTTGCAGTCGCGAGAGCGCAAGCAACGCTTGAGCAAATCATTTCAGAATTTACAGAATTTACAGGGAAGCTCTATGGGACTCCGGGGTCGTGATGGCACCTGTTTAAGGCATCGTTTAACTGCAACTTGTGCCAATACACCGCATGGTAGGCTATGCACAAACAGACCACACATGGTTCACACCGTTATTATGCCTGATGCAATAGCACAGAATGGCAAGTTGCACTTAAGGGTCGAGGAAAAAGTGTGAGGGGCTGCGTAAGGAGAGACTGTTACTGTTTTTGCTGTGTGCACAGCATGAAAACTGCGCGGCAAAGCGCATGTCTGTTTTGTGGTGACGTTTTCTCTGCATGTTGTAATCCAGGAAGCGCGTTTGCTTCCATATAGGGGCAGCAATGGCAGCAGCCATTAGAGCACGATGAAG
This sequence comes from Typhlichthys subterraneus, assembly GCA_027564835.1. Classification (NCBI taxonomy): domain Eukaryota; kingdom Metazoa; phylum Chordata; class Actinopteri; order Percopsiformes; family Amblyopsidae; genus Typhlichthys; species Typhlichthys subterraneus. The sequence continues at coordinate 3,104 of JAODUH010068334.1, forward strand.
AAACAAGGCCACGGAGACGCGCTGGGAGGATTTTTGACAAAATAATCACTAGTTTCCAATCGAGTTAATGAAAAGCCAGTAATAATTGCACATGAATGTTAGGCGGTGCTGATTTCGCGGTCAGCCACAGGTTTTGGTACAAACGCGACCCACCACAATCAGTTGATAGCATCTGCCAGGTACACCATCCTCACCAGTTGATGTTAGAAATGCATTATGGAGCTATAGCTTTAAAACGAAGGCCTGAATTAGCTGATGTCAGTCCGACTGCCACCAGCAGTAGCCTCACTTTATGATAACGTTAGGAGGATCGTATTATCATTGACATTCATTTAATTATTCATAATTATTATTTATCATGGCGTTGCACAAACACGCAATACTCCCTGTCCCTGTTAATGATATACTGCTTACTGCTTCATCCACAATGCTCCTGCCTCCACCTGTTGCAACTTATTAATAAGTTGGCCAATAATGTCGGGTAAACTAAAGCGATTGTTTATTTTTTTTTTAGCCCACACATTTTCAGCACCACTTTGGTATATCCATTTTTGGCGTCTGACACGAGAAGCATATGTCAGAGGAGGGGTGGAGCCTAGTAATAATAATAATAATAATAATAATAATAATAATAATGTATGTGTAAATGCTCTGCTTTACACAGAGGGAATACATGCACAATCGTGCTTCCCAATAGAAAATACAGAAATAAATAACATAAGCATTATAAAATGGTGAAAGGAATACAAAAATACAAAAATACATAAGATAGTTAAAATAAAGCTATGTCAGATAGCACCGTGCAATACTTGCAACATCACATAGTAAGAGACCTGATTGGGCCAGCCTAGTGTCAGTGTAACAAATGCACCAATGGCGAACATCATTTTTTTTATGTTACATTTTATTTACAGTTAGTGTCCAAATTCTAACAATGGATTGCCTGTCCCAGTTGTGCGTCAGTCCAGCGGGAAAGCGCCCGGTGGGCCAGATTGCCAGCTGTGAAGACAGAAAACCCCCAACTAAAAGACAAAGGACTACAAAAGCATAGCAGACAGAGAGACACAAACCTGCAGCTCAAGCACCCTAAAATTGTTTTGATCCAGCCAAGAATCATCCCCATACCTGTAAAAGCCTGGTGTCCTTCCTGAATTGCCGTTTGAACATTTGATCCATCCATCCAGTGAAACCCTGCAATAGAGATTGCTCTCTCTCTCTCTCTCTCTCTCTCTCTCTCTCTCTCTCTACTGGACAGTATAAGCATCCTTGTGCCCCATTTTAGATACTTTAGAAGCAATCTACCTGGGTCTTTTTTCTACCTGCTGGATATTTTTTCCCGTCTGTGTAAATGGCTCAGATGGGTGTATATTCTCCTCTGCACCAAAAGGATCAGATCCACCTTCCCAGGCTGCAACTGTACCTAAAGTAACATGAGAGAGATTGGCCATCAGATGGAGAGATACAAGGTGCTAAGAGATGCTTAGATCAAATTCAAACAAGGCAAAGATAACTTAAAAAGAGAGCAAATTAGAAAGGGAGCAATCCCAGACACATGGCTAAAACCGTTCTGCCTGATGCAGGAGCACAGAATACCAAGTTGCACTCTTCCTACTCATGCACATGCATTTAAGGGTCGAGGGAAAAGTGGGAGTTTCATGCAAACACAGGAGGAGCTGCGTTTCCGTTGCACAGTATGAGAGAGAGAGAGAGAGAGAGAGAGGAGAGATAATTCAAACAAGGCAAAGATAACTTTAAAAGAGAGCAACTTAAGAAGGAAGCAATCACAGACAGTCTCACTTGTTATGGGAAATACAAAGGGGTTGCCGAGAGCGATAGAGAGACTGTGAGTGTGTATGACGTAGTAAGCGATGCTAGAGAAGGACATCTAAACAAACACTGTACACCTCTTCCTTCAGAAGCTCTCCCACATAGAACACGCATTGCCAAGGCTGGGATGGTGTTGTGTGGTTCGGTACACACAACTTTGTTAAGGTTCCCACTTAGAGAGGCAAGGATTAAATTTCGATCGGGTTGGCTGTTTCTCTTCCAATCATGGTGTTTATGTGGAGCATTTTCTTTCGGGTTGGGCTTTTAACCTGATTCCAATCAGAATAATAGGGTCCATGTAAACGCAGCCAATGACTGGGTCATCTTCAGTTCTCTGAATGGGCTCTGCTGTGTTTGGGAGCTCATTTAGTTAGACCATCTGTTTCAACGCTCCGACCCTGACCTACTGAACCGGTCGGTCTTTTGGCTGGCCTAGTACACGCGCTTTGATCAAGATGGACACATCTAGGCTACCTTCAAGTATTTAGTAGTCCCACATGTTAAGTAGATTGATTTAGCACTGTGCTATCAATGATTTGCCAAAGGATTACCAGAAGAATTACAGTAGTAGATAATTTGTATAACTTAATTCATCCACTCTGAATGCATTAAATTCAAGCCGCTAATGTGTTGTTTGTTATTATTTCACATTAATATTCACAGTCAGTTAAGGTTGAAATTATTTTGTTGTGAAGCAGTTGTGGTTGTATTTCCATAAGAGTTTCTACACGGGCAATATTGTTATTCATCATTCATTCAGGAACGAGCCCCTTGGTTATAGCAGGTTAGCATCCAACAATTATCCACTCGTCTGTGAGTAGTTCAACGTGGATGTGAGAACAACTCATGACAACAGTGACACGTCCCTAACCCCTCATTCTATCGAGCCAAATACCAGTCCCTGGGAGGGCCTGCCAAACCACAAGAGGCTGCTATGCAAGAACTTGTGCTGTGTGGCTGATGTTTGTTCCACACATTAGAGCTATAGGAGAATCAATTCAGGCTAGTTGTTTATATACGGTGTAGCAGTCCGACTTAAAGACTTCCTCTGCTGTAACACAAACAATAACAACAATAACACAAAGCTGTTGGATAAATAGTTTATGTTATTTCTACATATTTTTTTAAGACTTACGGCCAGGCTACATCGAATGTAGTGTACAGAGTGTATGCTGGAACATACGCTTCCATAAGAAACAATGGAACCGGCAACACAATGCGTGGGAGCGGCGCATAAGTGGAGCCTATACGCTGCGGAAATCCAAAAAAAGATAACTCTCTTATTTATATTATTTATGCACGTTGTACGTGGCACATTTACATAGAAGTGGGCCATAATCTGTTTATTTTTAAACCGAGCTACGGGTAAACAGGAAATGACTCGCCGTACTTGCACTGCAATGCATCCTCTTGTATCCTGAGTGATTATTACCATACCATTTGTTGTCAATATATATTACCCACTCTTGACCACTACTTCAAAAGGCTCTCTAGCCACCCCCTCTGTTTTGTATGTCAAGTCAAGTCAAGTCAAATCAATTTGATTGATATACCCCTGAATCACATTGCAGTCTCAAAGGGCTTTACAGCCTATATTTCACATGGAAACAAACAACACCCTCTTAATCTGCTCCTCCTCCTTCTGCTCTGCTTCTGGTTTTGTATGTGTCTCAACAAAACCAGAAGCATCTTCCATCGTACAACGTATGTGCCTTCTCCATGGCCTTGTTTTCATTAAATATAATCATTAAGACAACAACGACTCATAGCTGAATTATTATAAATTATTATAAATAACACAGTCTGGCTGTGCATTTTGAAACATGTTGGTGTGATACACATGTTTTTAGTATACATAAAGATGTCCTACTTTAAATTCCAATTGTTTGTGCATTATGGCTACATATTTGTTTGCCAAACAAGAACACCTTGATGCACAAGCAACATAAACAATATACAGTATATACGGCATTCCAGATATGTAGCAGATTTTGCGAAAGATGCCTGCCTCTCTCTCCCTCTCCCTCCCTCTCTCTCCCTCCCTCTCTGTGAGTTTGGCAGGGGGTCCTGTTTGCATCTAATGAGTATTTAACTTCAAACATTTGCGTGCACAGTTAATTGAGGGTGACACGTGGTGCATAGCTGTAGTGTGTTAACAGATATCAGCTTGCCTAAAGAGTGTAATTGGGGTGCTAATTCTCTGTGATCTGTCCCCTCTCACTGGGGCAGATCATTGGTCTGGGGTGCACAGATAATCAGCTGAACAAATGACTGGGTTGTGTGTCTAAACCGTTGAGCTGATGAGCCAGTCTGATAAGGGAATGAACCACTGGCTACAACCTCCAACACTGTTTCTACCAGATCTAAAGCATCTCTGTAAAACAAACTAGAATATTACGCTCCCTCAACCACTCTCTGCGCGGCAGGGGGGAAAGCACTGTGTGATTCTCTTGTTTGATTTATTGTGGGGCCTCATTCCAACGCGTACAACTCATGATATGGGGTGGGTGCGTGTGCGGTTGGGTACGCAGCTCTATGCAAATACACACTCTCCCACAGTGCCTGAACAAGATACTGCTAATGTAACTTAGTGCGCGTGTCTTTCAGAGAAAGTGTTCTGACATCGACGTTACGCAGGATTACTAAGTCATAAGCACCTGCTGGGAAATTTCATCATTAAATTTGTGGTAACACGACAGTATAGCAGGCATTCGTACGAACACGCACATATACAATATGTTTTACATTTACAGTATTACAATTTAAACAATGTGCGGTGGTCTCATCGTTTTTTCCGCGGCTGTATCGGCCAAATAGGCTACTCTTCTTAGCCTAAACTTTGTGCTGAAATGGAATCAAACTATTAGTAAAACTCTGTTGCTATTTTTGCTAACATGAATGTCAGCCAGTGTTGTTTACTGCTGTGTGTGCTGTATGCTTAGCTGTCAGAAATTCAACTTGGCCATTGCTGAAGAATGTGATCTGTGACATAGTTATATAATACAGAGTGGCTCATGTACTAACATGTTAGTGCTAATTTTAGGAATAATTGCATCACACTTTTTGCATAATCAAAATAATCATGGCATGGTATGTACAAACATGTATGCACATAGCTAAAACAGTATTCTGCCTGCCACAGGAACACAGAATTGCGCTTTCAAATTTATGTATTTGCATTCATGGCAGGGTCAAGGTGAGAGTTCTGTGTAAAAACATAGATGCGTAAGTGATCACCTATTCCGTTGTATGTATGAAAACTGCGATGGAAAGTGCAAGTCGGTTTTGCGTTGAAAATGGTCAGCCTCTGAAAAGCAGGTGTTTTTCTGGTTGGTACATGAGGCCCATAATATTAAGAATGTTTCATAAAGGTATATGCGAAAGTAATTGTTGCACAATAGCCCCCATAATGACTCTGTTTGAATAGGGCGAGCGGGAACCTCTCTGTCTGATCACTGCATGCGTTATAGATATTTCTTATTGATTTATTTCAACGTGTCCCCTTCTGCTCCCCTCCAGGATGACTACTTTAAGAGCTGGCCCACTGTCAAGGCTGTAGACCAAGGTAAGACAAAGCTATGTGTTTTACAGTGTGTGTAAGCTTCATTTTATGTTTAGGTTAATTTGGGTTTATGAGGCTGCTATGAGCAAAGGCTGAAATGATAATTGAACACACTCACACACACATACACACACACACACACACACACACACACACTCATAATAATCCCCCCATGAAAGCATTGCCTGTCTATCTTGAGATAAAGTCTGTTTTTATCATGATCTTTTTCTCCCTATGGTTTGACCATACAATATTTAGCAGACAGGAGTTCATGAGAAATAACAATGTTTAGTTCAGTCTTTCTAGAAATCTGTATATTGGTATACTTGTTCATTTCTGTGTATATTTTGTCACGTACTTCAAAGGAAGATTCCTCAAAGGGATAGCATTTAGATTAGTTTTTGATATTTTTACTTGTAATCTGTCAGGGCAAAATATTGACTATCAGCTCTCTAAAGACTGCAGAATGTTGTGTTAGGGCTCGATCACACCGAGACGTGTCGCTAGAAAAATGCGTCGCTAGCAAAACAATGGTTTTGCTATGGTATGGCGCGACTGGCACGCATTTTTTTATGGTGGCGCGCTTCGCGTTTTTCTTTTCAACGCTTTTTAGACGGGCATAAAAGTACAAATATTCTCATCTTTTCCACACAAAGCGCGGAGTCGCGCTATTCATCAATGTGACAGTTGGCCCAGGCAGCGGTTCTCTTTAGCGCAGGCAGCGCAGTCTCTGTTTATCAATGCACTTTTTAGCGACGCGTCTCGGTGTGATCGGGGCCTTTGGTTGCTTCTCCAACATGAACTTATATATCTGTATACATGTATTAAAATTGCCCAGCAAGCACCATGCGACCATGTGACCGTTGAAAATATCGAACTTCCATTGGTGCAACTCTATCTTTCCATGGCTCTGGTAGGCTATAGCAGGTCACGTTCTGTGGAGGACAGGCGAAAAGGGGCGCGGCTTGTGATCGGTCAACTCTATACAGTAATATTATCTGTGCACCTGCGTTTCTGATAAGTAGAAGAATGTATTAATACTGTGTTGAAGAAGAATGTGTGGGCAAGTTTCAGTAGAGTGCAGTAGAGCCACATCTGAAATGCATTATTCTAGATATAGAAGGTGATATAGTGTTTATCCAATTTCAGTTACTATATTACATTCTGAAATTGCAACATATTGTATTAATATGATATACATAGAACTCGGACAAAGCCTGTGAGATTGGAAATCGATGTGCCCAGTAGGGATTCATCATCAAGCATCATTTGCTAATTTAAAGTTGAATGATCAATCAATGGCGAGACATAGACGTTGTTAAGAGCCAGGGAGGCCTATAGTCAATTCTAATAGTGACATCTTAGTGACAATGAGATTTGTTCGTCTCAGTTATAATGTAACAGAGACTGCTTTCATTTTAGTTTTGTACATTTATAATATGCTTTTTAGCTTGATTCAGGTGATATATTAGTGGAAATGTCACCATCATCTTAGAATTGTAATAAAGAGAAGATGATTATTACATTCATAATCTATAATAGAGTAGAATAATTAAACATTACAGTACGACTACAGTTCCTTCTTCAATTGGCTGCTGTATGTACACATTGTTAATTTAGTATATATATTTACTAAAATATGAATACAGTGTTCTGTACATCAACAATTCGGCAATAGAGGCACACACGCACTGAATGAGACTGAAAAGGTCTTTCAGGAGAAGCTTGAAAGCGCCCAAAGGGATATGGACATAAAATAGAAATTGTGGAAACAGCTTTTCCTCCAGGGGCCAAACATATTACTCCAGAAGAGCCGTATAGCATGCCACCAAGGCACTGAAGGAAAAAGTGCAGCTCTTTAAAGCTGACCTAAGCATTTTATTTTTTTTATAAAATGACTTGGTATAAATATGAATCTATACATATTAAAATGTACAAACGTGAGATTTAAGCTTTTTTTAAATATATTTTATATATAGAGAGAGAGCAGATAGTGGAGGTGGTGTTTGCCATATTTATAGTGTTAGAATAGGCACAGTTTACATTTCTTACAATTCTAATTGAAGCAGCTATACTTCTAGTTTTTAAACATACAGTATTTTAAATACTGTAGAAGGTTTCATAGGCCCATGCATGGCACAACCGCTTTATTACGATATTGACAGTAATCTAAATACAATCAGGAATATACCATATTTTATATAACTAATGCACATTGACTTTACTACCGGTTTAAGCTGGTTAGGATGTGTGAACTGCCGTGGTCCTGTGTTCTGTGTTGCCGTAACGTGTCTTTGGGTCTTGAGTATTGTTATGGCAGCATCAGGTTGGGCAATATCATATTGAAAATGTTGCTGGAAGTATGCAATATTCAGTATATTTTATGGAGAGATGCATCCGTTAGCCGTTTGGCTTACTTTGATGCAGACAGAAAAGTAAGATGTGTGGCTGAGGAAGCTGATGACATAATAGAGATCGAAGCGTAAATCGACGAAAAGAATGCCTTGGAATTACTGTTGTTGTACGAATCCAATATGACTGTCAGTTTAAAACGTGTTGTTTTGGCATGTTATGAATATATTTTGATGCATTTCCCCATGACCTTTGTGTTTTTACTTATATTTAAAAATATCAAAATGAATATCGATATTGTAGTTTTCATGATCAATATCACAGAATCATAATTTGTCAATATTGTGCAACGCTATATGTTTATCTGCTAAAGCTAAAGCTAAAACAAATGCACAGGCCATCTGCCCAATTTCCTCTTCCCTCGTATGATCAAATCCCTTAAAGGCCCCATTTCATTCCATTTCCCAACTGTCATTTTGGACACGTTTTTCCCTCCCTCAAGCTTAGCAGTTGGCGTTGCATTTCCCCCCCCAACATTCCTTTAACGCAAGGCACGGCACTTTATTTATATAGCACATTTCATACACAAGGCAGGCTCACTGTGCTTTTCATAAAAAAAACATGTTATACAATAAAAATGATTTAAATATAATGCATAAAAATATTTTTCTTTTGATTACAATTGGTAAATAATGTCATATGTGGTGCCAGAGCTAACTAGCTTGTTGAACACTAGGAATTTCACAGAGGAATACAGAGGGACACTGGTGAAATGTTTCATGTTATACAGTATGTTGGACTTATTTCATGTCAAATGATGTTCATGCATGCCTGTGTTTCATGAAGCCCAACATGGCTGCTTACTTCTCCCCAGGAAGGTTTCAAAGAGTCGTGACACACGTCCACACTTTTACCGCATGTAGTTCTTCCGTATGCTACAGGTTTTCCCTCCTGTCAGTCGATTCTTCGCCAACACAACAGCACTGTCTATTATAACTGTCTTTGTACTGAATGAAAAGCTTTTTCTGTGGTTAATGTCTACAGACCTTCCAAACACTTATATCTCGTGGGCATGTCTGTGGGTATTGTGTGTGTACTGTATGTGTGCCTCTGCATGTTTACATACAGGTTGATGATGTAGTCTATTGGTGAGTCACAATGTCGCTGTTTCATATTATTGTGTCTCCATAGCGATGGGCCATTGGCCTGCCTGTTTATTTTGCAAATCACTGCTTGCTGGCAGCAGTGGTGGCTTGTTAAACATTTTGGTTTGTGTATTAGGGTGTGGGTGTGTGTGCGTGTGCGTGTGTGTGTGCGTGCATGTGTGTGTGCGCGGGTCAGTTTGCCTGTCAATGAATGGAATAGCAGGCCCTCTAGTCCTGACGGATGAGAGAAATGTCACCAAATAGCACAATGTCTCATTTTTCTTTGCAGAGAGAGAGAGAGAGAGAGAGAGAGAGAGAGAGAGAGAGAGGTTATATAGAAGTGAGTTTGATGAGTGACATCAAGTCATGTTTTTTGTGGACCAGTGACATCACCCTGACAATATAAATCACCTCGGATGTAAAGCCACGTCGCTTCTTTGTACCAGAAGTTAAAAGGCGTGACAGAAGGGCGACACGTAGGCAAACGCGGTGCAGAAACACAATTCGATGGAACCTTCCCTCCCATTAGGCAAACAGCAATGTGGCCTCGGTATGAACACCCGCGCCCTATTACGAGGCTTCACACGACACACGTACAATAGGACACATGCACACACTTTGTGGTTCCCCGGTCCATGTGTCGCCGTCTCCGCGTTGCGTATTGCTTTGCTGCTCCTTTATGCCCTGTCCAATCATGTGTCTTATTCTCCTTGTATTCTGTCTTGGTGTGTTTTCTCACGTGTGTCGCATTGTTAACTGTAAATAAGTGTTGGGTTGTCCGTGTTCTTGCCTGCCTGTTCCTCGTTGCGTTCATTAAACCCTTGGATATGTACCCGGTGGTGCGTTTGGGCATTTATTGCCTCCTCAACCGTGACACATACTCTATAGTCGGCTATCGCAACCTAATTTTGTCGTTTTGTCACCAAATATCTCCTCGCGTTTCGCTAGCTTACCGTTTTCTGTGCGTGTTGAAAAATGTAATCTGATACTTCTACGCAGCCGTGGCTCCGTAAATAGGAAACATAAACAATGCGACGAACGCCGCTCACAGCAACAAAGTGGCTTTACAATGCGTTTAAATGCGTAAGGCGTACGCTGCCTCTGTGGAGAAATGCCGTTTTGCTTTGAGCAAGCGTTCAGATGCGGGAGAGGAGATGGAGGAGTCAGCAAACAGTTTTCCAAGAGGCTGATGTCTTTTCATCTATAGGGCATGTCCACTAGATTAATGAGGATGTAATTATGATCTATCTGATGAAGGGAGTCCATTTGATGCATATTATCACTGGCTCTAGAGTCCAGAATGGTGCACAAGCATCCAATTGGCAGGAGACTCGGCAGGAGACAGTGTTCAGATATAGTTAGATAAGCACAGGGTAGTGTGCCAGGTACAGATAATAGAAAGCCCGTGCCCGGTGGACCGACAGAGGGAAGGATCGATCAGCCAACGTTGGGCTAAAATTTCCAATTTGTTAATGATCTCCCTCCTATTACTTAGTCAGTATGAAGTGGATTCTCACGCAGAGGTTGCTATAGCGACCGGTTTGATCGGAGGGCAAGTCTGCTCGCCTGATTTATTCTGATGTCTTTCCCGGTTTGCCAGACTGGCTTTAGATGCAATGTGCAATCATCATATTTTTGGTCATCCTGTCAGTTAGGCTCATTATGGGTCTTCTTGTGGTCTGGCCAGTGCACTTATTGCCTCATTTGCACCAATCCAGTTAGTCATACACTGTATTTTACATAATTTAATCATTTTATTGCATTTTTATTGCACTTTGGACTCAGTCAGATCTTTTAAACATATTTTTGTCCATAGCGCTTGTAGGATTTACATATATTGGTTTCAGCATGGATTTTCATTATAAAATTGAACATAAGTACAGTTTATGTACTTATACCCTCCCTTAATCCTAATTATTTCCTCCATTTACCCTGGTGTATTTTCTGTCCTTTGAAGGGAGCATAAAGACAACAGGTTTTTGAGATTAGTTGGCTAATTAAATCAGCGTGTCATCTTTAGAGCGCTTTCACACCTATGGTTTATTTGTTTTGTTCCGGATCAGGGCCTGAATCCATACAAATTGTGTGTGCCATGGCTTTTCTTTTGTGTTCACACAGCATCAACAATTAGAGCGGAACAAAACGTGTAAACAAGTCCGGAAGCAATGGCATTGTAGATATTCTTTGGTTTGTCGAAACCACGTCGCAAGCAGAGTTCACATGAGAGTTTAAACTTTTGACAACTTGTTGGATGTCAGTTTGCAAATTAGTAGCCTATTGATAATGGGTAATCGGCAGCATTGGTCATTGTTTTTGTAGGCATTCTTTGGGTAGTAGTGAGCTGACCCAGTTCACTCGGCCGATTGTTTTCTTATCGCAAACATATTGCTCTTGGTGGTCTCGGTCCTCTCCTATACGGGCTGTACTATACCTCCCTGCTTTGGAATGAAATTTCGATCGGGTTTCTCTTCCGATCGTGGTGTTAATACGGAGCACTTTCTTTCGGGTTGGGCTTTTAACTTTTAATTATAGGGTCCATGTAAACGCAGGTAGTGTGATTGCTGTGTTTACACCTAAATGAGATACGTCACATTCCGATTCAACTGCTCTGAACGAGCCAGGTGTGAAGGAGCCCTTAGATGATCTATGACATCAAACCCAATCAGACTGCTGTAGCACAGATCCTGAGAGGAAGTCTAATTAGTCCGTTATCTCAAGCACCGGCTCCTTTATTGTCACCTCCTATATTCCGTTGATTAATCTCACATCCCTCTCTTTATGAGCTAAAAACAAAGAGGGAATGGAAAACAACTGAGCAGTCAGGAAAATGGATCAGAAAAGACAAGCACTCTCTGTGATATATCACAAGCTTCATGTGAACTAACAATACATTGCACAACCTAACACATAAACTGACTACATAGACACGCACCCACACACACACACACAATCACACACACACACACACACCAAGGGAATTGTTATTTTAGCAGGCATGCAGTCCAATCATGTTGGCTAAAGTAAGCTAAATCCTATTTACTGTAAACAGTGAGGAGGATACAGAGCCATGGAGCAAAGGCTGGGCATAACAGAGAGATATGATGAGGTCGGTAATGGCGAGAGTATAAGTATCAGGACAACAAATATCAGGCCTACAGCACGAATAGCAATTCTCCAGCCAAAATTGATTTTTTCTTTTTTATTCCTCGGCACTTCCAACACACATAAGTGACACCAAAGATAATAGCGAGAGTATAAGTATCAGGACAACAAATATCAGGCCTACAGCACGAATAGCAATTCTCCAGCCAAAATTGATTTTTTCTTTTTTATTCCTCGGCACTTCCAACACACATAAGTGACACCAAAGATAATAGCAAAGAGTGAACTCAGTGAGCAGTATGAAACTGTGAACCTGCGGAGCTATGGCTGTTGTGTGGCTGTTGTATTCAACTGACATATCACTAGACAGTGTCTGTGTGTGTGTGTGCGTGCTCTCCAGGAGATAAAAGTGGCAGTGGATCATAGAACATCTGCATAAATAAAGTTCTGAGGGAATGAGAGCAGTGTTTGATAAAGATCACAGCAGCCTTTAGGCTAAATGCCAGGAGAGAGAGAGAGAGGGGGGGGGGGAGAGAGAGGGAGAGAGAGAGAGAGGGGGAGAGGGAGAGGGGGGGAGAGAGAGAGAGAGAGAGAGATATACTTACTGATGAGAAGGGAGATATACTGTAAAGAGAGCAAAGAAAGTGCTAGGGCTTACGGGGAGGATAAGGTTGGAATCAGAACAAAAAAGGGGGTAAATGGCTAGATAGAAGGAATTAGCTACATTAAGGACGCCTAACAAGACACATATGCACTTACTCCCACGTACTGTACCGTTTCTTGGCCATGAAGACACAACATTCATCACTAGGACGATATACGATATTATCGTGTATCACGATAAAAATACTGACTATAATCGTATCGTGGTGAATGTCCATTATCGTGGTAATCATGAATATTCTCACTTAAGTATGAATATTTTCACAAGTGACTTGACAAAAGCTGTGTAGCTCACTTGTACAGTCCAATTGTATTGATTTAGAAATGTATTTATTAGCCTGCGTCTTTCCAGTCAGTCACCAACATGGCTGAAGGCTCGGCTTGCCCGTTGTGTCCCCCACATACAAAAGATAAATCAAATGTGTTGAAATACTGGTTTCAAAATAAAAATAATCATACAAAAAATACACAGTACATATATGTCATGATAATAAAAATAATAATAATATTGTCAGGATAATCGTGATATAATTTCTTCATATCGTCCCATGCCTACTTGCAATCAAGCCTACATAATACCTTACCAGCCAAATAGCTGACCAGGAGGCGCATCATGGTTGCTACATGGTGGTGATGTACAATTAATGCTTATAGAGATCTTCAGGCATAACAAGCATATGGTGAGAGATGTGATCATCTAATATGATGCCCGGTGCTCTGCTGAGTGTCCTGTAGGGTTAATATTTCACAAGGAGCAAGGGAGCGAGAGAGAGAGAGAGAGAGAGAGAGAGAGAGAGAGAGGGAGAGAGAGATCATAAAAAAGGGAGTTTGATGAGTGACATCAAGTCATATTTGCATGGAGAGAGTGATTCTTAGATCAAATTCAAACAAGGCAAAAATAACTCAAACAGAGAGCATCTTAAAAAGGAAGCAATCCAAGGCAGTCTCACTTGTTATA
>JAODUH010068345.1:0-16712 GCA_027564835.1 Typhlichthys subterraneus
TATATCCTATATTTCATTTTACAGCCTGCGTTCTCACTGCAGTCCTGCACTGATGCCGAACGGCTGCTGCGTGGCGCCGTAAACCTTCCCCACCCCCCCTCCCCTCCCCTCTCCTCCCTCCTGTATTAGTTACAGTTACCGTGGCAATATCATTAAACCTGAGCGGGGCGAGCCCCGATACTGCACACGCTCGTAATGAGAGAGCGATAAAACCCTCCCGTCTCAGAGCCGCTGTAATGGAGTCTATATGTCACAATGTGGTTGTTTCTCTGACAGTAATGGTGTTGGGCAGTAACTAGTTACTGTAATATTATAACTTTCTTAAATATCTAGCAGTGTAACTGATTACTATTTCCAAAAACAATAATAATTTTACAATGACTAATCCAAGTAATGATGCATTACTAGAAGAACGAGATTTCTGGTCCTAGCAAACTTAGGGTAGGTTAATTGAACCAACCTGTCCAATCATCTGGTTTGAGAGGCTGCAATATTTTCACTTTGGCTGATTGTTGACTCCTAAGGTTCATTATTGGTCTAATAAAGAGGATTCAATTCTAAAATGAGCTGGGCTACACAGGTTGCCATTTTTCAGAAGGGGCGAGACAAGGTAATGATTGTGAAAGTAATATAGTAATATAACGAGCAACGTAACTAATTACTTTTAATACCCAGTAAGTAACGTAATAGTATTAATTTTTGTAACTTCTTACAATTGCTGAGTAACCGGCCCAACACTGGACAGTCTGCAACAATGATTCAGCTCCACTACTGCCAAACATGTTCAATAAATGTTATGGATTATTAAACATTGGCGACAACATCAAAATCAAAGCTACTAGTGCACATAAAATAAGAGTAGGCTAAATAACATTGTCATTGCAAAAATGCCCTATCAAATATAAGTGCATTTAAGTACATGTGCGCTAGATAAGCCATTTATATTAGAAACAGGTCCAACTAGATTTTCAATCTTTAAACAAGATTATCACATAGTTGTAGTTTTTGCAGTGTGCGTAAGCGTGTAGGCTACATAGCCTACTTTTTAACTTAGTGCCAGCTAAATGGACACTCGTAGATATTTGTGGTTAGTCTTGTAACTGCAAACAAATCCAAATTATTCTTGTACACCCTCTAATGGATTGTTATTGATACAAGGAAGAACAGCAATGGATTTGGGATGAAGCATTGTGGGAATCGCAATTATACTCCTTCAAGCTTACCTGTGGATCAATTGGATTCTCGTTGTCTGATGTGTGTTAATGCCTATTCACTTGTATCCTGTTGCCGTGTGTGTGTACAGTATGTGTGTGTCTGTGTGTGTGTGTACAGTATGTGTGTGTGTGTGTGTAAGTGACTGAGAGATGTGTGTAGAGGAATAAGAGAATGAATAAACCCTAGACCACCGTGTTGGAGTGAATACAGAGCTCCCCCAAATCTCACCTCACCCTCTCCTCTCTCTCTCTCTGTTTGACCTGCAGATGAATCATGTGTTGGATGCTAGGCCTGGTTTGTGTGGTGGGATGTTGGGGTAACCAGCCGCTAGTCAGACAGTCTAGTTCATCATCTTAGCCCAGTTAGATGAAAGCACATAGAGAATAAAGGGGGAAGAGGGGGTCTCGTTAAATCCTCGCTCTGCCCACGTTCTGTTCAGTGTCACGTTTTTTTTTTTTTTGCGCCATGCTCCGAAATCGCACATAAATAGATTTCCCTGTCCTGCGTGGAGAAATAGCTTACGTTTCGCATGAGAGATCCCAAGCCAAGTGTAAGCTATGTCTCCGGGGCAAGACAGACAAATCTATTCTTTTCCTCATTCTTGTTTTACAAATTCGTCACATAAAT
Organism: Typhlichthys subterraneus; assembly: GCA_027564835.1. NCBI lineage: Eukaryota > Metazoa > Chordata > Actinopteri > Percopsiformes > Amblyopsidae > Typhlichthys > Typhlichthys subterraneus. Next base: position 1,843 of record JAODUH010068345.1, read on the forward strand.
TGGAACAAATGTCACTAGCGGTGTAAGATAAGCAGTCAGCATTGACATCCTGCGTGATACTGTGTTCCACTCTCTCTAAACGAGCTGCCAAAATGCAAAGGGTCACATTTGGTTTAAGTTTTGGCTAAGAGGCATTGGGGTGGGAGGGGTGTAGAAACTTGTTGATGTAGGATCAATATGGGTAAAATTAGTTCGGTCAAATTCTTTATTCATTTCGCCGGGGGCAGCCAGAGGTTTAGCGCCTGCTTGCACGAGACTCCATGGGTGTCGGGTCGTCGCGTACAAGCTCTTGACATTTTCGCAACATCTGTTGACATTTGGTGGACACATGTATACCAGAGGAGTAGTGCGTTCCGTCCCGAAATGTAGAGGAGAATACATGATGTCCAGATGTCCGCAGGCACACGGCCAGCTGTTGCCATGGCTCCTTGGTCGAGCTGACGTTCACTCTGGAGGTTGGAGACTCATCTGGGAGGAAAGGGGTGAGGGGGGGTACAGTCAAACTTAAGCAGGAGCTGAGGGGGGGTGAGTCATAGCTGTCCCGGACGTTAATGTGTGAGAAGCAAAAGGGAACCGCTCTGAAAGATAAATGAGCAGATTTTCAAAGCGGCATAACAACTCCCTTGCACATATACACACATGATCCCACATCATTCCTAACTTTTGATTGCTTCAGTCGTTTTGATTGTACCGAGCTAAATGTACCATAGCCTCGCACGCTAGCGCCTTACAAGGCTGCTTATCGGCCAAAGAAATCACCTTGTGGAGACATTCCTCTCAAAAGTCTCTCCGACGACATGTCAGTGAAATTGCAACCAGCCAGCTTCGCTGATGGAGACGATATTATTAAGGGATTTTGAATGTCGGAAGCCAACACAGACGGTTATTGTTAGCATATGTTAATTCATGAGCCTGGTGGACTGATATATAGACCTTATGCCCTCTCTTTTTCTCATCGGGGGAGTGATTAAAGCAGAGATAGAGAGATGACCTCACGACAAACGAGCAAGATTTCAAGATTTAAATAAACCAGTAATGAGGGAAACACACGAGAGAAAGATGATAGATTTATATATTGAATGGATGCATACTGTATATAGTAGGTGAGTGGACAGTGGTTATTGTCTTCAATGGAAGCTTTGCATTGTCCTGTAGAGCAAGGTGGTGTACATGTAGGAACTCAGTCCTTAGTGATTACATTAGAGTGGATCCTACAGGTGGTGACTGATGGAGGATTGTGGGCTGGTTTACCAGAGAACAGGAAGGGCCGATGGTGCTGACTGATCGGTCCGCATCGATTCGGCCCTGACTGCAGGGAGTAAAAACCACAGCGCCACAAAAGCAGTCAATATCAAATGCAGTCCCGTGATAATAAACTAAGATGTTGCCAATCACTGTGCTGTACGTCTAAACGATTTTATTCGCTTTTGTTCATCATCATGAACGTCACTTTTTCTGAAGTGCATAACCTCAAATGAAACAGCAATGAATTGTGTCCTAATGGTGCATTTACCCTGATTGATGTACTGTGTTGCTAGATGAACCAGTGTGCTACAATTGTGTTATACTGTGCTGTTGATGACTTGATGGCAGGACAAGGAATTGATCTGGTGCTGAACATAATGATATAACTCTGTAATGGGATTCAAGATTCGGGTAAGTATTTACAATGATAAAGAAACCAGATGACTGTATTTTGGCTTGAGATGTAATTGCACCTATACCACAAATATGGTTAAAGGTATAGTAAGCTATTGCAAGCTAATTGTAAGATAATCCAACAAATACATTTTGCTAGCTTTACTGTTCACTGTGTGTGCTGAAAAAATATTCTGATACTTCCACACAGCCCTGGCTCCGCACATAGGAACATAAACAAAGTGGTGAGCACCGCTCACATCAACAAAGCCGTAGTACTACCTGAGCACTACGCTTTGCTTCACAATGCATTTCAATGTGCGAGGCGGCGCTGCAGAGGGATCTTGTTTTGATTTGAGCTGGAAGCTAGCAAGCGTTCTGGAGCATGACTGACCCTACCTTTAATGCTGCTCTGCTATGTGTCGTCATGTCCTGCATTTGGCAGATAGGACGCAGCAAGCTTTCCCAGAAGAATGACTTTTTGTCGGCTGTAGAGTTTTTTGATTTTATCCTCAATATGGATTCAATGCATCAAACCTAACTGAAATGGTACATGTCATGTCATGGTACATAGCAGTGCAGACTGTTCCTTTAGAGGTACACTGAGATACAATAAAACATTGGACACATTTTGAGTTTCGCTCCCAATTTACATTGTTGTTGTTGCCTCTGTCCTGTTTTTCTACCAGCGGCAAACGTTGAATATCAATTTATCAAATAGGCAATGAATGAATGCAATTGTTTTCAATGTTGAGTCATTTTGGACAGATTGTTGATATTAGAACTTGATCAAAACAAAACACCTCTTCCTTAGGATGCTCCGTCCCTCACACATTGCCAAGGTTAGAATAATGTTGTGTGGTGCGGTCTGCACCACTTTGTTTGTGTTCCCACAGCCAGTGCTGTGTAGAAACAGCTGATTATTCTTTCAGCACGCACACACAACGAGCTAGCGGACCGGGAGGCGATGTTCGCTAAATATGACAAAAAGTTTGTTAGCTTACAGTCGCTGACTACACCTTTAAGGGTAATGTGTTCATCCCTGCGTTTGGTCAGTTAGTTATTTAGTTTATTGTTCAACAGGGAGTAGTTTATTTTCCAGAGCACTGTACATACGTTTTAACATTTAAGTAATATTATTACTTTTTGAAGGAGTAATAAGTGACTAGTACTCATTACATTTCCTGAGTAACTTACCCAACACGGATGGTGACACGCCCACTTAAGAGACCGTAAACGTTCAATTTCCGCATCCATTGAAATGCATTACAGCGCTCCATCTTTATTATTCCAGTATCTTTGGTAGTGCACCCACGTGCGCGCGCACGCACGCCACGTCACAAGCTTGGAACCCCAACCCTCTCGAGCGAGGCAATCTGTTCTGTTAATTACGCCATTATAACATCATCATCCGTGCGTTTCATCATAACACAGCTTCAGACCTCGGTGGGCCAATTCAGGCTACATCTGCTAGCTACTCCTTCACCACGCCCCCCCCATCCCACCACCACAACCCCCCCCCCCCTTCTCCTAGCCCCCCAGCGGGCCAGATTGATAAACTGGAAGTGGAATTCCTTTTTGATGAGAAGGTCTAAACTCTGCGCAGGGCTGTGACCGTAGAGCGCACGGACGGATCGAAGCACCGGCGGACCGTTCTCCATCCGGACCTTTCGCAGCGAGCGGGGCAGAACGGTTGCCGTGGCTCCTCGCTGCCTCCGCTGCGGCCCTATAAATCTGAATAAACAGACTGTTGACGGACGTCCACGGCTCTCTCTATCCCTTCCTCTTTCTCGCTCTCTCTCTTTATATCTCACTCTCTCTGTGTACAGCAGGGGTTCTCAAAGTTTTCAGTTCGCGACCCCCCAAAATAACAGCGCCAGAGGCTCACGACCCCCGCTGTCCCCAGAGGTGGTAGAAGAATAACAGCCATAATATTATTTGATAGTATTTTAATAGGCTAGCAGCAGAATGCATCAAAGTAATGTATAAAGGGTGGTCTAGTGTATGTCTAGTGTACAGTAAGGTAGAAAGGTTGGCAGGGTGGTCTAGTCGTCTGGTTGTTGGGCTCCCAGCCGGAATGTTGTGGGTTGACCTACCTGTAAGCATCCTTGAGCAAGATTCCTAACCTCTAACTGCTCCTGGTGGTTGGTCACACCTTGCATGGCAGCAACCGCCATCGGTGTATGAATGTGTGTGAGGAAATACTGTACAGCGCTTTGAGTGGCCTAAAGGTTAGAAAAGCGCTGTATAAATGCGGTCCATTTACCATATACTGTAGTACTACTAATACTTATGTCTAAACTATGCCATTTTAATCATTTTAAAATGTTATTTAATTCCTGAAAATCATCTTGACCCCCTCCTCTGTGTCTCGCGACACCCAGCTTGAGAACCACTTGTGATCATGTGCAGAATGTAGATATATTATTGTGTGAGGTTTGTGCCAATAAAGGCTTGGTTGGGGGTCTGTGCACAGTGGAGCAGAGGTGCTGTGTGGGGTCTTGTGTGGTCTGATTGTGTAACACTGCTTTCTGCCGGTCACCTATTATGTTGTTTAATTCTTGCAACTGATTGACGTGCAGAAAATTATGCATTAAAACAATCCTCTCTCTCTCCCTCTCACTCTCTCTCTCTCTATCCCTCTCTCTCACTCACTCACTCTCTCTCTCTCACACTCTCTCTCTCTCCCTCTCTCTCTCTCTCTCACACTCTCTCTCTCTCACTCTCTCTCTCTCTCACAATCTCTCTCTCTCACTCTCTCTCAATTCAATGGGCATTACTGGCATGGATGTTACAAAGTACCGGTCATATATATATATTAATATATTTCCATCTATCTCTCTTCATCTCTACATTTCTCTCTCATTCTCTCTCTCCATCTCTCTATCTTTCGCTCCATCTCTCTCCCTCTCTCCATCTCTATTTCACTCTCCATCTCTTTATCTCTTTCTTAATTTCTCCATCTCTCCCTGCCACTCTCCCATTTCTCTCGCTCCATCTCTCTCCATCTCTCTCCATCTCTCTCTCACCCTCTCTCTCCATCTCTCTCTCCCTCTCTCTCAATCTCTCTCTTCCTCTCTCTCATCTCTCTATCTCTCTCTCTCTCCATCTCTCTCCCTCTCTCCCTCTCTCTCCATCTCTCTCCATCTCTCTCTTCCTCTCTCTCATCTCTCTATCTCTCTCTCCAGCTCTCTCTCTCCAGCTCTCTCCATCTCTCTCTCCCTCTCTCTCCATCTCTCTCCATCTCTCTCCCTCTCTCTCCATCTCTCTCCCTCTCTCTCTCTCTCCATCTCTCTCTCTCCCTCTCTCTCATCTCTCTCTATCTCTCTCTCCAGCTCTCTCCATCTCTCTCCCTCCCTCTCTATCTCTCTCTCCATTTCTCTCTCCCTCTATCTCTCTCTCCATCTCTCTCTCTCCCTCTCTCGCTCTCTTTTTAGTAGAAAGCAAAAAATTGAAGGGAGTGGGGATTGTGATTGTCATGCCATTTGAACATGAATATTATGTACAGATGGAGGATTTAGAGGCGTTTAAGAAAATTTGGTACTGCAAAAATGTATAACTTTGTTTTGATCAAGATGGTGAAATTATTTTTCTGAATGGAATAACGTGATTTAGTTTTTCTTCTTGCTCGGTTAAGATGTGTTATGTCGATGATTGTTATAATAAAATGGGTTTAACAAAAAAAAATTCTCTCTCTCTTTCTCTCTCTCTCTCTCTCAGTCCACAACATCTGTTTCTCACCGTGCCACTCCTCTCTCCAGTGTGTGTGTGTGTGTGATCTCCGTCCAGATGACATTCCTGCCGGGCCCACTTCCATCCCATGATGCGTCAGAGCCCCCTGCTCATTTCCATGGCAACTTTAGAGCCAAAGGGGGAAGCCCTCCTGAGCTCAAGGTTCGCCACGTTTAATCACAGCGTAAACGGTCCTGAAAAGTGCATATCTCTTGTGCTATTTGTTATTTGGAGAGTATGTGACGTAAGATGGTAATGAACACACGGTTTACATTTTATTACGAAATGTATCAAAATGTATTACTAAACAATGTTTACATTTACTGTGGTGAAGAAATTTAGCATCTTCATTTCGTCTAGAGTTCAACACTGATGAACTTTGACCCAAACATATGCAGCCTTAAATAACAGCAATGACGCGTGTGTGTGTGGTTGACCCCACAGGGCTGCAATTGGCTATAGTTTTCTTAGTGAGGCAGGATTTGGAATTGAGAAGGCTTTGATTATTAATTTTGCATCGGACGGCGATTTATTTACAGGTGTTACGTGTAATATGTTTTGTTAAAAAAAAAAAAAATTATCAAAAGAGGTATAAGGCAAATCTGTTTTGATGATATGTCAAAGACCTGTATGTACTGCGTAATACCACTTTGTACCTCAAGGGGCAAGGTAAATTGCTAGCTTCCAGAGCAGGCTGCAGCCCTCACTGACCAGAAGCATACGAGAGATACTCATGGACATTATAGGAATTGAGCTATTCTTGCAACCAGTTGGTGTATATGAACAATATGTATTTCCAGCAAATGTCTTAATTACACAAATAATGTGCATTTAAATCAGTTCATAGAAAAAAAAAAATTTTTAAACGAGCGTTGATTTCACAAGGAGGTGAAGTATGAGTTAATACATAGTCTCTTATTCTCAAGGCATAGGCCTGGGCTACTCAACTCCGGTCCTGGAGGGCCGCACCCTGCCTGTTTTAGATCTCTTCCTGCTCCAACAGGCCTGATTCAAGCTGATAACGACCCATTAATTTGTGTCAGGTGTGACACATGTAAGTGGATTGCCTGAGAAATTGGCGATAGAAGCAGACCACTCTGAGTGAGAGGGTGAATTTAGGACGCCGTAATATTCTGGGGAAATCCATCCATACATCCATCTTCATCCGCTTATCTGTCAGGTCGCGGGGGCAGCAGCTCCAGCAGGGGACCCAAAACTTCTCTTTCCCGAGCCACATTAGCAAGCTCTGCCTGGGGGATCCCGAGGCGTTCCCAGGCCAGAGATATAATCTCTCCACCTAGGTCTTTCCCGAGGCCTCTTCCCAGCTGGATGTGCCTGGAACACCTCCCTAGGGAGGCGCCCAGGCGGCATCCTTACTAGATGCCCGTACCACCTGGCTTCTTTCGATGCAAAGGAGCAGCGGCTCTACTCCTCCTGATGGCTGACCTTCTCACCCTATCTCTAAGGGAGACGGTGATTCTGGTGAAATGCTGACCCCTAGTGGTTTGGAGAAGATGTAATTTATTACACAGAGCACCTTTAACCAGTATAAATCTTATTGAGATTAAAATGATTTTATAAAGAGTCCTGGCAAAAACAGCAGCACATCCAACACAGTTTTAGACATAAAAACAAAAAGAATTTACAGTAAAATATATATATATTTTTTTTAACAAATGGCTTCTTGTCATTTTACTTGCAGAATATGATTTGTTAAATGTTATGTGCCAGGTTGTAATTTAACATTTGTATATGTAATAATTATTTACATAATATTAACCAATTCCCACCATTAACAAGATTGTTTGGGCATATTTGTAATGTTCCCATTCTAATGTCCGAAAGAGTATGCAGGCATGGTTACATGTGCAATGTATGCAACAATATGAAGCTGTTTCTATCACATTTTACTGTGAGAGTTACAACTTTATGAAATCTTGGAAATGGGAACACTACGGTAGCATTTTTCGACAAGGCAGCATGAATCATCGGACACCGGTACATATGACGGTCACTTACAGTATTATGGGTGGGGATTACATCTGGCTGTTTATGATTTTGAGAACACATTCAATTACCATTCCTCTGCTTTGTTTATTAAATGTTTTTTTTTACTAAACAAAGACAGAACTTGTCACAGTTTCAATGGTACCACTGGGACCAATATTCAATCTACAGACACAATTGCAATTTTCAAATGGACCAATTAATTAGAATATTTCTCTTGTTGCATGTGTGATATGATCTCTGTAAAGATTGTTTATTTATGTTTTGAATAAACCAGGTAGGCCTGTAACATTGCCAGAGTAGATTTGAAGATTATGATGAACAGGAAGCTGAAAACATATAAATATTTAGCTAAATGTTCCTTCTACGGTACCCGTTTATCTTCAACCATTTCATCTGTTTGTCTCTCTGCCTTTTCTTTCACTCACTCTGCTTTTCAAAAGTATGTGAATGTATTTTGTAGGCCCATATGACTTAAAAACGCATTCCAAAATCTGCTTACCAGCACACTGTATACAACAAGGACATGGGACAGTAAATGTATCAAAACTATTTCATCTTTTAGTTAACGCTAGCATTTGAATGCTATATTATCATGAGCACATCAAGAATGACGTCATCTGCTGAAACATTTGTGTTATTGTGTTCAATATATAAAGTATTGAAGTAGACCTATTTAAAGCTTCTAGAGTAAGTCTTGCACGCACAAATACGCACCATGTAAACTTTCAATCACTCAAATATTTCCAAAACCTTCTTTGTCACAGCGAATATGCGAATGGAAATATTGATCTCCCCTCAGCTCCTTGCTGCTCTGAGAAAATAACGAGACTACTGTAATGTGAAGGCAGAGGCCCCTTTTTATGTCATCATCATTAGGAGATGTATGTGTATTGAAAACACTCAGCACTGGCTGACCACATCGTCTGTCATCCATGTTTTCACCAGCACGAGGAATTTCTTGTTTTTCACGGCTCAAATGGCGTCTGGAGGAAATGCAACAACTACATAGTGTGTACTTATATTTCTTTGTATGTCTGTGTGGTGCACTTGTATTTTTTGGCTGTTCCACCACACTTCCATCTCCCCCACCTTCTTCACCCCCCTCCCACACACACACACACACAAAATGTTTTTGTGTGTGTGTGTGACTTTGTTACTGTGTCTGTGTGTGTGTGTGTTTCTTATTTTTCTTACTTTATAACCGTGCGTGTGAGACAGTGACAGACAGCTTGTCAGGTTGTCAGGTTAAATTGGCTGGTAGCAGCTGCAAATTATTGAAAGGCGATGGGCTCTAGGGTCACAGGTTGCAAATGCATACTGTACACACACACACGGTTACAATATGTCAAGAGACCTTACTAGTATTGTCCCGGTAGTGAAGGGCTCACTTCAGACATCCAGGTGTGTGTGTGCATGTGTGTCTGTACTGTATGTAATGTTTATGTATAGTTCCACCTGTGTGTGTGTTTGTGTATGGGTGTGTACTGTAAATGTGTAGTTCTAGGTGTGTGTGTGTGTGTGTGTATGGGTGTGTACTGTAAATGTGGTGTTCTATATGTGTGCGTATGTATGTGCGTGTGTGACCTTGTCTACATAATGCTCTGCTGGCCAGAGAAGTTCCCGGGTCATCACAACAGGAGTCCTGTAGAAATTACCAATATCTGTTTGTTTTATTGACTCATGAGAAGACACACTAACACACACACACACAAATCTATCCTGCCACACCATGCTGGCCAGACCGCTTGTTATATTAGAATAGAATAGAAATACTTTATTGTCGTTGCGCACGTTTATGCACAACGACATTTGCTGTGCCGTGCCTGAATAAAATGTAAAAAGACACACATAAATACACACATGAATACTGAAACATGCCGAAGAAGCATTTTGAAACAACACAGGCGGTGTGGCCACAGGTTGTCCCATAGTTGCACATCATTTAGTTCATGACTGACACAGAGGGGCAATGTGTGCTTTTGTTCCGTTGACTGCTCTTGTTATAAACTGTTATTCAGTCCGGAAGTGTGAGCTTCGAGTGCTCTTTGGCGCCTCCCAGAGGGCAACAGAGTGCAGGCGATAGCGGGTGGATATGGTCTCTTCGGATGTTGTTAGATCTGCTGGGCTCCTGAAAGTGTCCTATAGAGATGGCATGGTGAGTTCAATGTTGTTTTTTTCAGCAGCTTTTATGACTTCATGACCTCAGGGCTGGTTTGCATTTATATACAATAATCCTAAATGTGCACATTAACAGTCTGGTCTGACGGACACATTCGTGCAATGTGACTTACTGTGAGTATTTAGGACCTGGTAGTCGGATACTTATTTATGCTTACAGGCCAGGTTTAATCCTACAGCCTATGCTCACAAGACGTACACAAGAAGTACACAAGTACCGTTATTACTAGACTACACTGCAAAAACTATATCTAACTTAGTGTAATAATATTGTTTTTAGATAAAAAATGTAGTTGGTCTTGTTTCTAATATAAATATCTCATCTAGTGACTTAATTAAATAAATCTTATCAAGTGAATTTCACTTACTGCAAGCTCATAACATATTTTTGACATGGCATTTTTTGCAGTGTAGAACCCTTACTACTAGACTAGTACACTTACTACTAGACTAACCTGGCGATTGCTAAGCTACTGCCCCCACAAGGTGAATATTTATGTTAAAGCGATAATAAACTATACCAAGTGCTGGTATTGTGAAGGAGTCATTCCATTTGGACGCTGCACTGTATTCACTGAACCACAAATGTACCGCTGTTAGTCGTCAATTCTCCATTTGCCGTCACTGAATTTCACCACTGCTCTCATCACCGTCGTACAGATCTTCTTTGTATTGAGGGGAAAAAAGCTGAGCAAGCAGGGCTTTCACTCAAATGTAATATCACTTTAAGAGCAGTCACATCTCCGACTATGCCAAACTGATGACTGCAGGCTATTAATTCCCCCATAATAACTGAGGATTATTTACATAATCTATATGTAAATTGCGCATATAGCATTGACATACCGGTAGCATGCTTGGAGTTATTCACCAGGATTTTACAGTAATGTATGTTTAAATTATACATTATCTTGTATGTTATATTGTATGTTTGCTGTTTTATATATTAGATTTGTGCATATTGACCTTTGGAGAGTCATTAGTCCCAAATATTTGTCTTTTAGGTTAGCCTGTTGTAAATAGACATTTTAAAGTGAATTCTGTGTCAAATGTAGATTGCTAGATGCTCCTTCCTACCGTATAAGCTCTCACTGGTGGCTCTGCACAGTCATCCTTCATCTATTTAAAGGCTCTATACAATATTTAAAACTTTAATATAGCAGCTAGCAACTATTTTCTAAGTGGAGTAATGGTGTTATGGGTCCTATCGCGCCCTTTCACCCCACCTTTAAGGTGACACTTTTCACCTAGAAACTAGAAACGCCCCTGCTCTTGTCGCTGTGAATCACGAACTCTCCCTGGAAATGAATGGCAGTCGATTGTCTCCATTGTTTGTCATCTATGTGCCGGCAAGGTCAAGAAACACACTTTTAATAATGCTGGGAACATCAAGGCAAACAGATGAAGGATCTCAAAAATCCGCAGATGCTCAATACACGTTCATTGCTTCGACGCTCAAGAAATGGAAACGTGCCTTGGCGTCAGCAGGCGCCAGACACCACTAGTGGGTGTAGCACCGCCACAAAGAGATATAAACCGCTGTAAAACTCTGGCGTCTTTTGACGCGCAGCAGACGATGCCTTCGGTGGTCGTTGGCCTTGAGGGCCACGGTCGCTCTGCGGAGGGAGCCCGGGGACAGCTCGCCTGCTTCGCCCCAGGAGACAGCAGCCCTTCCTGGGCACTCTTATCTGTCTAGGGCCCCCAGCGACGATGCTCCTCCATGAGCTCCTCCATGACGAGGCTGGAGGAAACTGAAAGAGATGAATTGACAAAAATACATCCCCCCCGCCCCCCCCATCTTCCCGGCCCACCCACCCAACCGCGCGCACACACACACACACACAGAGTATGTCTCTCTCAAAAATGTTTAGGAGGCGTGATTATTGTGTCTCGTCGCAATAGCAAATTAGTGTCACCAATTTTGTGTGCGTTGAAAAGATTGGCTTCGTTTGGGCTTTGGGGGGGTCTGTTAGCCATCGCTGTCAGAGTGCGGCCAAGCTATTTATTCACCTCCTGCCCCCCTTCTGCTACCGGTTCCATCTCTTCCTCTAACGCTATTTCTTTTTCTTTTTCTTCTTCTTCTCCTCCTACTTTGTTATTGTTTCTTCCCTTCCTCTTCCCTTCTTCTTCCCTTCCCTTTCCTCTTCCCTTCTTCTTCCCTTTCTCTTCCCTTCTTCTTCCCCGCTCGTTTCCTCTCCCACAGTGCCCGTGTCATTATTGTCATATAAATAATGAACCAGTCAAATGTTCCATTCTGAGAGCTGCTCTGCTCCGTTTCCAAGGCTACGGAGAACCAGGCGTTCAGTCAGCGAGTTCAGCCGCACACACAAAAAAAGAAAAGCGCCTGGATAATTCTGCGGCTCGCCATCTCTGGGATCTCGCATGCAAATCTTTTTCGCAAACGCGCAGGAATGAAAATCTTTCTTGTCAGGAGGACACGCAGCTTTGTATAGTCTGGGCTCTGTGTTTAGCATTGTGCAATTAGCAGTGAAAATGACTGATATTGTTGCCCAAACTCTCTGGGATCTCCATGACAATGGACGCACAACACACACACGCACACACACTATTGTCAGACTGCACATTGCCTTTCCGTTACGGTATTGTTTTGGACCAATCGAAGTTAGGGATAAACTGCCATGAGTTTCATCAGATAAATGTAAACTGGCAGACAACATCCCAGTGTGTGCACGCTTTCATCCATCTGTATGTGTGTGTGTGTGTGCGTGCGCTGGTGCGTGCGTGCGTGCATATATTGCCACTATTGACAGCCAATCGGGTCACGGAGGATTTCCTGGAATGCACATTAGGCCGTGCTGATCCACTCTCTGCTGACAAAACGTTTCAGTCTGATTATGACGAACTCACCACGAAATAATTCTACTTTAATGTTCTATTGTTAAAGGGGGGCAGTCATTTTGCAGAAAGATGGTTGAACTTTATCAAAACAAAAACCTCCTTTCAATGCTCTCTCTCTGTGCCCCTGCCCCGCCCCCACGTTGGAAATGTTTTGATCGAGTTTAAATTTCAACCATCTCTCTCCAGCATCGCTGACTCCAACTTTAATAACAATTGCATTCAATGCCTCCAATTCAAAATCTGTCTCTGCTTGAAAAACTAAATAAAATGTTTATTTGATGCTTCCTACATTAGTTTTGTCAACTTTATCTATGCTTTCCTTTATTGTATTTGGCTAAATAATGTGTGTCAATAACAAAATGTGAACAATTACTCACCTTGTTGAACTGTGGTCTTATAGCCTGTACTATACTAGCAAACACCATTCGTCAGCAGCTCAGCGAAGCTCACAAAGCAATAAGAGAGAAATCTTGCCTTAGGAAGCATTAATGAACCAGTGTTTGCTGTTGCTATTGTTAATAGTTCCATTCTATGAATAATAGATGCATTGTTGCATTGCCTATATGACTAATTAATGCTAAATTAAAATGTTTAAATCTTGTTTTCCAAGTGTAATGTTCATCAGCACCTGGCCTATAGATACATTAGATTAAATGTTTTCATCTCTCTCCTGCTGCTAACAGGTAAATCAATACATTTTAATGAGTTAAGGTAATTAAGTAATACGTCTAACCAATGACCCCTATTGACAACATACTGTACCTGTGCGTATGGGTCCTGTATGTTATTTAAGTATAATATAGTAAGTAAGTAATATAATATAATAATGTGCATATTGCTTATTGTGTGTGTGCAGACATATACACACAAGAGGCCCACCACACACAATATTCAAACGTTTTGCATGTGTGAACCGGAGACCAACCTGATGTAACCTGATTGGCCAGATAGCTTGTTGCGCAGAACCATCTGGGAAGCCATCCATTGAAGCTAAATAGTAAATGGATTGCATTTATATAGCGCTTTACATTATTTGACTCACATTCCCCCATGATGGAGATGTCAGCCCTGCGAGGAGACGCCAGACCAGCGGAAGCAGTTAGGGTCACGTGTCTTTCAAAGACATCTCGACACTTGGTGCGGAGTTACCGGGGTTTGAACCAGCGAGTTCTTGATCACCCGTCGTCTTCCCCCCTGTACCACTGCACCACTTGAAGCTGTTTGGAAAAGGGTTGGAAACATACAGGTGTCAGGTGATTGGATCAATTATCAAGTATCACCGTCTATCACCGATTAACACCACACCTAAATCACGCCCATAGCGGCCAGCAGAGCCATGTAGAGGAGAGTCGCGTCAACTCCCTTCACTCCAATGAACCGTTTTTTTCCCCACAACAACGGCACATCAAAACAGTTCCCGGAAGTTACCTGCAAATGCTAATAGTGCTTAATAAATTATATTGTAAATGTAAATCGATGCATTTATTGACTACTGATTACCAGAAATTGCAGTTATGTATCTGTATTTATCAGTTCAAACTGCCCACCAAGCATTTCCTGTAACAGTTTTTCTTCTTAATGAACCATGTGATGGTTGAAAAATGTGAACTTCCTTTGGCACGACTCTGTTCTACTTGGTTCTGGCTGCCAGTAAGACGCTGGCGAGAGCCGCCTATTTAGAAGAGGTATTCTGCATGACGACCAACTACATAACTGAAATGAGTTACAATTACAACTTATACTAGTTGTTACAACTTATACTAAATCATGTGTTGGGAAACTAAAGTACCAGTCTGGTAGTTTGCAGGACTAGTAAAGCTGTTAAATAAGTTTAAATAAATGGAAATATTAAATAAATTAAGCACTGCACTACTGGGTACTACCAGAGTCTTGTGAGTGATAATACTAACAGCCAATGAACATCTACTACCCCACTTCCTGATAGTGCTGACGTGCTTACAGGCCTATACTATGTATATCAGGAGTAGCTGATGTGATGTAGTGCTGATGGACAAAAGAGACTGAAGCGACTAGCAGCAGCGACGAGACACAATGGAATGTCAATGAGATTCAATCAAGGAGTGTGCCTTTAATGCACAAACACATTGGTGGTCTCTAGTGTGAAGGTGTGTACTATTTAGTGTGCACACACACACACATACACACACATAAAGTACAAAGCTATGTAAACAGTATGCAAGCTCTAGAACCCACGGGTTGTAAATGAAACAAACATATTACACTAAATGTGCAAAAGATGGCCAATATGCTCAGGCTGATCGTAGCAGATAATCCAAAATCAAGTAAGCCTAATAGATGTATCGGTTATTGAGCTATAGAAGAGGCTCCTGCTATATGAAACAGACATGGGTCTACACCAGGGGTGCCCAACCCTGGTCCTGGAGAGCTACCGCCCTGCATGTTTTAGATGTCTCCCTGCTCCAACACACCTG
>JAODUH010068356.1:0-16711 GCA_027564835.1 Typhlichthys subterraneus
CGCAGATTCAGCTTATAGTTCTGCAGAATTGGTGTGTGCTTCCGCTTGTTGTGTGACAGGTTTCACAAATTGTGTGATAAATTATGATTTTGTGTGTTAGCGGTTGAAAAAAACTGTAATGTGTTTGAGGCAAGGTGGCTTGAAACATATTCCTGTTCTGAGGTGGGTTAAGACACCTTTTAGGCAGTTTGCAGTTTAATCTTCTTTAATGAACATCTTACAGTAGTAAATTCATGCCCATACTGTAGGTCAGACAAGTAAAACCAGTCAAACATATTCTAGAATATGTTTGTCTTCTCTTTACTGCAGTAGGCATACATGTGTCTCTGCACTTTACAGTAGGCAACATGTTTACATGAAATGTGCTTTTAGATGTTAGATGTTTGTGTTTAGATGTACATGTTTTTGTTTAGATGTATGTTGTGTGTTTAGATGTATGTTTGTGTGTTGAGATGTATGTTTGTGTTTAGATGTATGTTTGTGTGTTTATATTAATGTTTGTGTGTTTATATGTATGTTTGTGTGTTTAGATGTATGTTTGTGTTTAGATGCACATGTTTGTGCATTTAAATGCATGTGTGTGTGTGTGTGTGTGTGTGCGCATGTGCGTGTGTGTGTGTGTGAGGCTCAGGGCTGACCTGGTGGAGGAGGCAGGCTCGGTTGTCTGCCTCTGCATGCGTTGCGTGCGACGCAGAAAGTGCTCCCTCATGGAGAGCTGCACGTCGGTGGGGATGTCAGGTGACGTGTGACTGATCTTCACCGCCGCTTCCAGGAAGCCCAAGGAGCCCATGGGGTCTTTCACCTTTTCCGTCGCCATGGCGACCGGTGGCGGCTGCTGCTGCCGGGGAGCGGGGGAGAGGAGGAGCAGCGGGGGCTGGGGAGGAGGAAGGCAGCGGTCCGGGCCGGCGAGCACGGGGGAGCTGGCGAGCGGGGCCTTGTTCCGCCGGTGGGCAGTGCAAAACTTCCAGGAGGCGAACGCGAAGAGGCCCAGTAGGGCGAGGCCGCAAACCACAAACACGCCAAGCAGGAGACCAAATGTGGTGTCTGGCGGGGAGTCGGCAGGAACCAACACACAATATGGACAAACAGATGGCGGTTACATGGCAGAGGGAGAGAGAGAGAGAGAGAGAGAGAGAGGGAGAGAGAGAGAGGGAGAGAGGGGAGACAAAGAGTCAATGAGGTTGAATGCCCCGTTGAAACCACGCATTTACCAGATCGGTCATAGCGCATATCAGCGGCAGTTATATAAGGCGGCAGATAGCGAACCAAGTATTAATGGGAGGCGAGCCTTATAAATATTAAAGCAGCCTACATTATTCCTGGACCCTGGAAGGAGATACAGTAGCTTATGTCTGGCAATGTAAATACAGCTCATATGTGGTGTGCAAACAAGGACGCAAAACACACAAACAGATTCAGATCCCTGACACACACGCACGCACACGAACACACCCACACACACACACACACACGCACACACCCACACACACACACACACACACACACACACAGTGTCACGGTGTACACAGTCAATTATAAGTCGCAGTGGATTTAAAAGTAATTACGGTAAAGTCTGACAAACGATTTAAAGAGGGCATACATTAATAATGTGTGTGGAATGGGAAATAGAGGCTGTTGGAAAAATGATGTGTCACAACCCCCCTCTGGAAATACAGCTGTGGTGATTGTGTAGCGATGAGTTTCAAAACAGATAAAACTACAGCGTTGATAGCCTGAATACGCTTTTCAAAGGACAACCGGTACACAAAGACCTGTAGCGGAGCCAAGAACGCTGACGCATGGGACAAACAAAAAGAAAGAAAACATGTTGCTCGCTGTGTCTGTGGGGACATGCTGAATGTGCCAGTGTCCTGCAATTCCTGATTTAAAGTAATTATGTTCTAAACCAATACTTGCTGTCCTCGCTGTGCTTCAGCAGGGGCATTGAATTTGATACGGTGCGATGTTCTGCTGCGATGTTCTTCGCAAGCAGCCTTGATTTATCTACAATAACTTAACACTGAGTAGCGTCTTGGGAACCCGCTCTGAAGATACGTACCTTGGTCCAATGTGGCCATAAATGAGGTTTGTAAGGTTTGTACAGTACCTCAACAGACATTTAATTTGTCTTGCCTTAAAATATGCAATTGGCTCAGCGATTTCTTACTATGGCATATCTTTGGGGCTGTGAAACACGCACTGGTATGATTGTGTTGCTAGGATGTTTTAAATTTTTCAAACGGTAATGAGATTAATGGTTCAGCGATGCGTGTAATGCTTGGCTTTAATCCCAAGCATGATAAGATATAATAATAAGAAAAGGAGCAGCGTGTGCACATCTGTCTCCTGATTTGTTTTCGCTATGCGCTGCTGTAACAACATCACTACACACTTCGTTAAGCCAGCCCGGGGAAAAAAAGTTTCGACTGAAATAAAGACTGCTCATTTTCACAGTTCCTATACCAAAGCCGTTTTGTCAAAAGGAGTGTCCACTGAGGTGAGTTTAGAGCTTATCCTGAAGATGGACAGGGTTTGAAAGTCTAGAGGATTTACAGTATGCCCTGAGGAGAATTCACAGTAATCTCTGCCAGGGGCTTCTCCATATCATCTGAAATTTCATACAGCCCTTTCAAGTATCGCCTTGGCTGGCCTGCCACTTGCTCAACCCCCATCCCTCATAAACTCAGTAAAATGTTATGTAGACATGTGGCAGATATGAAGTTGGTCTTCAGTTATTTAAAAGGTATAATTTATTCAAATGATTTGACCCTTCCTGGAGACAACCAAGGACTTAATTCCCAATTGTTGTTGTTATTGTGGCCTGTACAAAATCTTCTCATTCCAGTGACTGACGAGGTACCTCCACATGAAGCTCAATCTTGCAGCCCACATACGTCACACTGACCCCTGGCTATGTTCAACAGTGTGAAGTCTAACACTGTTCTGTATTGAGTCCCTTTCAACATTTCAACATATGTCTAGGAGGTTAAATGTTGAGTCAGTCACTGCTGAAAGTGTTTTATCAAACGTCGTGACCAGAGAGCTTTAAACATTGAGCAATGACCCGCGATGACATCACAGCTGCTAAAATGAACACTTGGTAGTGGAAATATGTACCTGGTGATTTCTAAGTTCCTAATCTGACTCTTTGGGAATCGATATACAGACTGCATAGCTCTGCCGTGTATAATAGACACACAAATGTGCCCGTAAACACAGACAAAGTATTCCAAAGCATGGGTTTTGCAGCTGTAGAAGTCTGATGTTCCGTAAATAATTGCAGAGGCTGGAATTGCGCCTGATAACAGCCCACCTGTCAAGGGGTGGGCCTGAGCACGGACGGGTAAATGATGCAGAACGTGCATCATCCTGTCTCGTGAGGCTGCAGAGGAATTCAAAGATGTCCACTGCCTTCTACCAGACGTGTTCAGTACACTATTAACTGTGCAGTGCCACAGCGAGAGACAGAGGTGCAAAGCGTGAATGCCAAGGCGGCAAGTGAGAGAAAGGCCAGTGTTCCACCACTCTGGGCAGATAGGTGTAATGAAGCAGAGCCGTGGGAACCTCATTAATCCCCCCTGCCTGGACACAACCTATCTTGCCAGTGTGAGATCTACTGTGCTATCAACGATCTCATCCACCGTATGAAGGTGTGAACCGTCATTATTGTGCAGTCAGTCAAAGGGATTTTAAGTATGACTTCCATGACAAAACATCTTACTTGATCAAAACCTGTCCAAATATCCTTTAGCTGTGCTTTAGTGCCGGTGGATGCAGTATAGGGAAAACAATATGACATACTTTGTTTTGCATTACCGCATAGGGAGGAGACTCAAGTAAATGTCGGGAACTCTGCATGTACTGTAGCACACACACACACACACACACACACATTTTTGTTGAATGCAGTAATTTATTGTTTTCTCTGGGACCATCTAATCAAAGCACTTTATGCACACTCTTGTTTTAGTTTGATCTGCTTAGCCCTTCATGTACCATTTTCCTCCCCTTATTTTCATCCCTGAAATCAAGAAACGAAGGTCTGACTGACTTTCCCATCCACCCTGATGATAGTTTCTGCCAAAATAGGAACTGGCTGTATAATGAAGCATTTCAGAGAGTGCGCAAATTTAATTAAGGTTTGTTTTAAAGTGGAGTCAGAGAGCAAAGTGAAGCCTGAGAGCTATTTCCTGAAGTGCTGGCCAACCTAACCTGGTTTCCATAGTAACCTGGTCATTATCCGAGGATATGCACGCTTTCTGTTAGCTGTTATGAATCAACTCATTTTAAGTGGACGGCTTCACCTTTACACTGTGGCTCAACAAGACATGATCTAGACGGGCATGTCACACATGTTTCAGCATATATGCTGCCAGGCAGGTAGATGCTTTGGTATTACAATCAGAGCAAACGAAGGTCAATGCATTGATTTAAATTGCCCTTTCTGATCAACGGTAAAAGATTGATTGGCATGTGCTGCCTGCTAGCCTTGTTTTCCCAAAGGGCAATTTGTGCAAATGGTTATATGCTGGTGGTATCGCTGCCCTGTAGCCTACAATTACTCCTCACCCTCTGTCTCTTTACACACTGCCACAAAAGATGATATTTCCGCAGAGAGGAAATTAGGATTATAACAGTGATGGGGAAGCGGTGGGGGGGAGTGGCCATGATCTTGCTGCCATAATAGGGGGCAGCTCCGGCAAGACAGCTAACATGAATGTGTATTTTTAAACTGATGAAAATTATATTGATTTTCCTCTCACAAATGCAGACACTTACAAATTTGACCCTCTTACTCTTATTTGGCAAATGTTTATACAAAAGAGAAATTGGCATTACTTAACAAAATACAGATGTCTCACGGCATGTTTATTTCAAGCATATATTGTAAACCCGCTATTGACATGTTTGTGCCATTCTGTCAAGCCTTTTAGGAAAAGCATTGCTCAGAATAAGACCACTTTAGGCAAACGATTTCATGAAATAGTAAATAGATAAGGATTGTGCACAACATATTTCATCACAAATATGCTTCACAGTCCAATCCTTTTATATTGTACTTTGTATAACATGTTTCATAAGCCATAGGGACTATCAGTAGCGGATTTCCTGTGCTCTTTCCCTAAGGGCAAGAATAATGTGCTCTATAATCTTGATGTGGGTACCTCAGTCATTTTTGGATTGCTATATCCCTTGATTTTGTTCGCTTTCTCTGAGAAATCTGAAAAGCCCCTTAATCCTTCAGATCCCAAAATCCCAATATCCAGCAGAGTTCAGATTAAAGCAGTCAAATCAGAGGTGTAAAATAATAATTTGAGTTTAAGAAAAAAATATGAAGACATCCTCTCAACACACTGAGATGGAAAGGGTTACCCTACTTACTGCATGTTAATGATGGTCCAAAAAAACACTTTGAGTAAGGAAAATGTTACTGTACAGTAGCAAATGACAATTAAAATAGGAGACCAAAATGATGATTATGAAGTGACCATGCTTAGTTTGAATGAGTAATTCTGTATTAAAGGTCCATATGAGTGACTGTGAGGCCCGACCAGGGTAGATGACCATCTGAGAAGTGGATTTCTGAAAGGACAGATAGCTTTGAGCAAGTGTTGAATTTCATTAGGTAAACACACAAAATGTTAGCATGCCCTTTCATGTAACCTATTTCATATGTGAGAAAGATTATAGGAGACTTAACCTTCAAATACATATGACTATGTTTCATGCTCATTTGTGTCATATAACACTTACTTATAACAGAGTAATATTATAAAATATTATAATGATTTAAAAATGAACTAGGAATAAATTGCTTATTTGTACAGTCCCCTTTCAGGTAATGTGTCTGTTGACCAGCACCTTGAGTTATTTACAATTATTTCCAGCTCAGTAACAGAATTCACTGTGATAGAAATTAGTCATTTACAAATTAAAGATGTTTCTTACATTGCAAAAAAGAACGAATGAAAAGAATCCTTCTGAAATATTTTTGAATACTTGCATGGTTCAGCAGACAGAACTAGGATATAACAAGTGAGATAACCCATGTCAACATGACACAATCAGTGTGACGGCAGAAAAATATCAGCTCTTTCATGTTATGTTACGATCAATGTTCAAGCTACTGTTTACCTCAATGAATTGAAATACAGTATCAACAAAAGTTATAATTAATGTGGTTATTTTCAAATTGGTTCTGTTTTGTTATAGTATGGTTTGCGTTTGACAGAATGTATTTAAATAAAAAAATAATCAAAAAACAAAACCCTTTCAAGCAGTGTAACTTAAGTACACAGAAAATAATAAATTTCTCCCTCTGCGTTGGAGTGGGGAAAAGCCCATAGTTGCAGTATACTTCAGTCAGCTAAAGGAAATATTTTTAGTTTATGTCAAACACAAATCTGTTACAAATTCATCAGCAGTGTATTGACTACTATTCTGTTCTTTTGAATTAATTAATGTCAACATTGTGAATGCCAGGACATCGCCGTATTTTTGGTTTTGATAAAATTTACTGAAAATTGTAATCCACTTGTTTGAGGTTTAAGGCTAATTTATAGCAAAATTTGTGTCTTTGTATTTGTTTCATTTTGTTATGTGTTACTCACTGACAAAATTATGGCAGGGTATTATTCCCCATGTTCTTCACACATGCTGTGTGGTGCCTTATGCCACACAGCATGTGTTCAATAATTCCTTATGAAGTGACATTGAACTTTTGTTAACCCCTCGATTTATCTCTTGCTGTATTTATTGAACTCGAAACTACGTCATCCAGTTGCTTTCCATCTCTAATGTTTGTCAAGACTTCTAACGGGTCTAAAAAGATGTCTGGTAGTTTTGTCAAGTCTCAAAAATATTTAATTATTAATAATACTATTAAATATGAACAACAAAATACTACTAAGTTCTTTTAGAGAAAAAAAGTGCATTAAGTGCGCTGTCCAGACTGTCATGCGGCCATTTATGGTAAGTAAACTTTAAACTTTAGGGATTTCTAAAAATCAGTAGCGGGCCTTGCATTTTACACCTATAGGCATTTAGTGCTGACCCAACCTAAATCAATCCACACCTTAATAGCCTACCATTATTATGATGCCACGGGTAGAGAAACCATCAAATTAATATCATATATAAACCATTTAATTTGCTGTTGCATCACATTCAGGTAGCTTATGTTCCAGCCATCCATCCTCATCCACTTATCCGTAGTTGGGTTTGCGGGGGTAGCAACAAACGTCCATTTCTCGAGCCACATTAACCAGCTCTGGCTGGGGGATCCAGAGGCGTTCCCAGTGGATATATAATCTCTCCACCTAGTCCTGAGCCTCCTCCCACCTGCACGTGCCTGGAACACCTCACATGGGAGGCACCCAGGAGGCATCCTTACCATATGCCCGTACCACCTCAACTGGATCCTTTCAACGCAAAGGAGCAGCGGCTCTTCTCTGTGTTCCTCACGGATAGCCGAGTTTCTCACCCTATCTCTAAGACGATTTTCACACTCCTGAGAAAACCCATTACGGCCGCTTGTACCCATGATCTGGTTATTTCGGTCTTGACCCACCCAGGAACGAAAATTGCCTGGAAGATCGAGAGCTTTGCCTTCTGGCTCAGCTCTCTTTTCGTCACTACAGTGCGTTAAAGTGATTGTAATACAGCTCCCGCTGCTCCGATTCTCAGGCCAATCTTCCGCTCCAATGTCCCCTCATTCTTGAACAAGACCCTGAGGTACTTGAACTCCTTCACTTGGGGGAAGGACTCATTCCCTACCTGGAGTAGGCACTCCATCGGTTTCCTGCTGAGAACCATGGCCTCAGATTTATCTTATGTTACAAGAATTATATGACATAACCGATCAGTTTTTCAATATTTCCTTAGGCTATTTTTCTTAAACTTTTCTTTGTGGAGTTCCGTTTCCCAGCGCACTTGTTCATTGAGCTGTAGATCCACTCAGCCAGGTTTTCAAAAGTTTTCAAAATCACCGCTGCTTGTGTGCATCGTACGGTTGTGCTTTGGTGTCTCCCTGCTGCCTTTTATTAGACAACACAAGTTTGCAAACCCAGTTTGGCTCCAAACACCAAGTCGTTTATTTGCTAATAAAAGGCATTCCCAGCACAGAGACTGTGAGCTAATAGAAGGTCGCTATAAATAGCTCAGTCTTATGCTCTGGCCATCCAGTCAAAAGACATGTAAATGCCGACATTATCGTATGCCTGCTAGCTCGCACTGGTTTCGTCAACTCAAAATCTGATTGGCTAAAGCATTGCCATTTAGTTGGCGCCCGCAATGTTGGTTCTGAAGGCTTCAAGGTAGATTTATTTGACATGGCAACACACGATGACACATAAGCATACACTACTGGAAGCAGTGCAACCAAGAGAAAATATATGAAATCAAGAAAAAATATTATTGGGAATAATTTAATACTTATTCATGAAAATATATATTAAAACATAAAATTCAAATCAGTGATGCTGATGTGTTTATGCCAGCAGAGAAGGCCTTGCTGTCCCTGATGGCCCACCACTGCTAAAATATATAAAACATATGATTATCTTATCTGGTTGCATTTCATTTGATATAAATTAATAATTTTATAGCCTAGAGTTTGACCTATAATTCTGTAGCGCTATAGTGCTATAAATATTGACTATTGAGCATTTATTTATTATTGTTTTATGGAACATCATAAATAATATGTGGAACATATTCTATAAATAATATTGGGAAAGAGACTAGCCTAATGCAGGAGCTCATATGGAACAGCAGCTGACTTCAGGGTGTAAACAGTTGATATTAAATATGACAGCAAAGATGGATTCTTATTGATTTGTTCCATGTGCCACTATGTTGATGTATTCATTCTGTACAGTATCACAATGAGAACTTGCCACATCCTAGAGCTGTAAAAAATAGATTAAGCTCATTTTCCAAATGAGTAATTCCATGGCTGAATTTTAAATGGATGTGCTGTAAAGTGCACATCACAAAAGTTATTGGCCATGGCCGTTGCACAACAAAAGCCATGATACACCTCAAATGTTTTATTGCCATGACTGGAATTTTCTTCTTTCTTCTTCATAATGTCAGCCCAGTTTCATGTCACTATCAACTTATAATGTTTTAACATTATAGCAGAATAGAAGCCCATACTGTTAAGGTTGGGTTAAGGTTTACTTTTCGCTAGTCCTAAAGCTTCATTAAAGGAGGGGGCCTTGGCAACCATCTACACAGAACCCTCTAATCAGTGTCTATGGGGAAGGGGGTGGACTTGATTTGATGTGACCTCACGGCCTCAAGCCCAGAATGATGGTGACAAGCATGAACTCAACACAGAAGAAATTATGCATCATCATTCTGGCAATCCGCCAACGCATGACAACTGAGAGTTGTCAGAAGCCTTGTAATGCATCGCTGATAAAAGCAGGAAAATGGCTACCATCCAGTGCCTTATGGTAAAGAGGTCTTTATTGTATGAAAGGACTTCCGAGGCACTTACAGTATCTACAACAAATGGACAGAGAGTCCGCTCATTGCTATCTTTTACTGCCTCTATAGTTTAATCCAAAACATATTGATTACTGACTGCACAATTAACCAATCCCAAGCCACGCCACATTTTGTTCTCCAATAACAGTTGGGCATATCTTGAATCCAACAGAAACTCCAACCAGAGAGAATATAATTAAACAGAGAGGTTTCAATGGACCGCAGTTCCGTATTTGATTTTTGGATGGAAAGGGACGTCTTTTCACCATTTACTGTATGCAGACCAGCACAACCCAGCGTTCCATGCAAGCCAATTGAAAGGTACATGGATTTCACCATACTATTTGCCCATTATTTATCTATGGAGGCATTAATGAATATTTTGAGCATATAACATTAATTCCCTAGTACCTACGACCAATCTGACTCCCCAACGGTATTTATGCAGCAAACTGTTTTCAAATAAATTAATTTTGTTTGATGCCATGCATGGTAGATTTTGCTGTGTGGGCGCTGCTTACATCAGCCTCCACAGCAAAATGCCGTTGGTGACACGCCCACTTAAGAGATGTCAATTTGTCAAGTGTCAATTTTTTGCTCCATTGAAATGCATTACAATGCTCCATCTTTGTATAATTATAAAATCTTTGCTTCAACTGTCTGTTATACTGTTATAGCCTACTATGCTGTGTTGTCCAACCTAATTAAAGTAACTAGGTTGGACAGGTGAAAGCGGCGGGGCTTGGGATCATATATGGATATATATACACTATATTGCCAAGAGTATTGGGACACCCCTCCGAACAATTGAATTCAGGTGTTCCAATCACTTCCATGGGCACAGGTATATAAAATCAAGCACCTAGGCATGCAGATTGCTTATATAAACATTTGTGAAATAATGGGTTGCTCTCAGGAGCTCACCGAATTCAAGCGCGGTACTGTGATAGGTTGCCACCTGTGAAAAAAGTAAATTCATGAAATTTCCTCACTACTAAATATTACACGGTCAACTGTTATTTATATTATAACAAAGTGGAAGCGATTGGGAAGAGAAAACACAGTGTGCAGAAGTTGGTAACTTTCTGCAGTCAATAGCTACAGACCTTCAAACATCATGTGGCCTTTGGATTAGCTCAAGCACAGTGCGTAGAGAGCTTCATGGAATGGGTTTCCATGGCTGAGCAGCAGCAAGTGCAATGCAAATCGTCGGATGCAGTGGTGTAAAGCTGGACACTAGAGCAGTGGAGACGTGGTTTCGGGAGTGACAAATCACGCATCTCTGTCTGGCAATCCGATGAACAAGTCTGGGTTTGGTGGTTGCCAGGAGAACGGTACTTGCCTGACTGCATCTGGCCAAGTGTAAAGTTGGTGGAGGGGGGATTATGGTGTGGGGTTGTTTTTCAGGGGTTGGGCTTGGCCCAGTTCCAGTGAAAGGAACTGTTAATGCTTTAGCATACCAAGACATTTTGGACAAATTCATGCTCCCAACTTTGTAAAAACAGTTTGGGCATGGCCCTTTCCTGTTCCAACATGACTGTGCACCAGTGCACAAAGCAAGGTCCATATAGACGTGGATGAGCAAGTTTGGTGTGGAGGAACGTTACTGGCCTGCGTAGAGTCCTGACCTCAACCCAATAAAACACCTTTGGGATGAATTAGAGTGGAGACTGCGAGCCAGGCCTTCTTGTCCAACATCTGTTCCTGACCTTACAAATGCATTTCTAGAAGAATGGTCAAAAATTCCCATGAACATACTCCTAAACCTTGAGGACAGCCTTCCCAGAAGAGTTGAAGCTGTTATAGCTGTAAAGGGTGGGCCAACTCAATATTAAACTTTATGGATTAAGAATGGGATGTCATTAATATTCATGTGCATGTAAAGGCAGGCGTCTTTGGCAATATACAGTAGTGTGTCTATGTATGTATGTATGTATGTATGTATATGTGTGTATATATATATATTTATGTATATATATGTGTGTGTATATATGTGTGTGTGTGTATATATATGTGTGTGTGTGTATATATATATGTGTGTATATATATATGTGTATATATATGTGTGTATGTATATATATGTGTGTGTATATATGTGTGTGTGTGTATATATGTGTGTGTTATTTCACTCACTTCAACTCACAAGACACTGAATTTCTAATATTTTTTACAGATTGTATTTGTTTTATACAATACAACTTCTTATTGCCAAATCATATTGTAATTTAATTGTAATCTTAAATACCCATTAGACGTGTGACGAGACTTATTAGATCTATTGTCTGTACTGGATAGTACAGTGGTGATGAAAATGCGAAGCAATGCAGTTTGCAGGAAGAAGGTTGCTATGGTAACTGACACTACACTCTGCCTGGACAGTGTGAACAAAGAAATTGGTAAAAGGGATTTCTGCAAAGCAAATAGATCTGCAGAAAAGTCAAATAAGAGTGACATCTTTCAAAAAGTGCAGTTGCCTCTTGTGAGCAGAGTGGCCACAGTTTGCCAAAGCAGCATTATTCCATCCTTGTGTAGATGTTTGTTATCAGTAAACAAAGTCAAATGTGATTTACTGTAACTGCAAAACACTTTACACATACTTGAGTATTGACCTACAGTAATATAACACAGCCCTTAAACAATCCCAGATCCAACCCTAATGAACACAGACATTTCCCACATATCCCTTTCACGAGCTCCTCACATTGCTCACAAGTGCTATGATGACCATCAGAACCACATAACCACTATCTGAGCAGAGCAGCATTATTCCCCCTCACACACAGCTGGAGCATTGATCCAAGGCACACTGCTGTCAAATCTGCGCCTGACATTATATTGTATGGAAGCAGATTGCGCTAGATGGGGTTATCTCACTCGCACCAGAGCTACACTGCCCCAGCTACAGTCCTTTAGGAGCTTTATCTCGCTATTGTGCATTACTGTTGTGCACACATTGGAGCCCCCTTTCGGGGCCAGTTTACAATCCCCTCTTGTGAGTGACATTTTAACAAGTAGTCATAAATCACATGGCATAGGTGGCAGAAACAGAGAAATGCCACAAGCCCTAAATCCCCTGGAAAAGGCCCCTGCGGCCATCCTAATCGCACGCAATCATGTCAAGTCGACGGACTACACACGTGCGTGCACGCGGGGACACACACACACACACACACAATCACACATGCTGTACGCAGTGTACCAGCCAAGGGCCATTGGGGGCCTGGCATGAATGGAGCCAGCAGAAATCTGATAAGGCAGGCTGCCTCTGTTCTGTACAGCGTCCCCCCATGGCTGCCACTGCTGTTTGGAGTCTGACAGAGAGAGCAAAACACACTGTGAAACCAGGTGAGGAGAGACGGGGCTCTGAGCACACCGCATACTGTAGACACGTGCACACACGCTGGCGCGCACACCGACGGGATTAGCGCTCGACTTCCGCGGCAAACCGGCGAGAACACGTAACGACACCATCTGCCTGGACAGCAGATCTTCTCCACCCACGAGTTGTCTCGTGTCATTGCACAGCAAACGACGGTCTGTTTGCTGTCGACGTGCTGCATTCTTTCTTCTTCATCTAGACCATAGATTCTTGACACTGCGGCTGATGATGATAAAAACACTTTTTTTCTTAGGGGGAAATCAGGGACTATTTTTTCACTATTGGCCCCCCAACACTGTTCCGTTAGCAATATGTCCTGCCAGTTTACCGCACGCTGATCGTAGAGAACGATAAACGAGTCATAAAATAAGTAATTATAAAGAAAGAGGGATAGAACAAAGAACAGAGGAAGTGACAAGCGCTGAGACGCAAACACAAACTCTTTCATGTGCACGCATGCTATAACGCCGCATAAAAACCAAACACATTCACTATATAGCTCTCAGACTTACACACATACAGGACACGCACGCGTGCATCTGACCTGACATGACGTTCTACGCTATGCAGCTGCGCCTAGCGTATAGGCTAGAAGCTTCTCCTCTGTGATATCATACAGGTGGAGCTGTGGTTTTTCAATCATTTATAAATGCTGTGTAAAGACCAAATCAATATTTAACCAATTTCCCATTCTTCACATAGCATAGCACTGTACTGTTATAGAAAGATGCGGACAGAGGTGTCAGAACATATATGCATAAAGTGTAGCTGCGCTCTAATTAAATATTAACGTGAAGCCTCATAAATTATTGAAAATGAGTATCATACAGTAAAATTCTATAAAATAAACACTAAGACTAAGTTGAAATGATGTTATTAACAGGTAGTATGCAAAAGTGAGCTTGAACAGTTTAAACCAGTAAAGCCAGCAGTAAAAACAGTATCCATTCACTCCAAGGTTTCGCAATCCAATAATGACCTGTTAAAAGATGGGATGCCAGCTCTCTCCTGCGTCTATCTCTGCATCTGGAAGCAAAGCACCGCTACTACATCTCATCCGTTCTCTCGCTCTCTCTCTCTCTCTCTTTTTCTCTCTCTCTCTCTCTCGCTCTCTTCAACAAAGTGACAACCTGCAACCTGTTCTCATACCACCTTTACCCAGCAAAGTGAAATCAAGCTGTGATGAAACAATCACCAAACAGCAAAGAGACACAGTAAATAAATAAATCAAAACAGCACAAAGCAGACCATTTAACCAACTGCTACAATCCACTATGACAGCTGTGTGTACTCACCTGCGACAGTGCGCCTCACTTTCTTCCCTTTACTCCCCCCTCCTTTCTCTCTCTCTCTCTATATATCTCTCACTCTCTCTCTCTCTATTCCCCCTTTCTTTCTGTCTTTTTTTCCCCACTCCTCTTCCTTGATGCTCTCCCTAGCCGGCTCCTGAGCAGAATGAGCTTCCACTGCGCTCGGCAAGCACGTTTCTATGCCAGTGCGAGCGAGCAAGTCAGCAGGACTGCCAAACTGCCCTGGGGGGAGAAGGTCCCTCGCTCTAGCCCCGGAGAACTGTCACAGAGGCACACACCGGATCAGTAGGCTAGCGAGTGTTTCAGCCTATGGCTTCAGCCCTGCATGTGGTGCGCAAAAGAACACCTTTTAGCTACTTCTCGACCGTCTCAAGCATGCCACCTCTGAGAGTACACACGCAACAGGGACAATAATATGCTTCTGTTTATTTTGCTCTTGGAAAAGGCTACACATGTGCAATGCCGCAAGATGCAGGCATAAGTTGTAACCGCATGAATATTGACGAGGGTGTCCTCATACATATCAAAGCTGTCCTTTTGGAATAGATGTCCAGATAACACATTCAAACTGTTCTATTTCTGGATAGACAGGAAGCAAATGTAAAGTGAGGGGAAGAGGGATTAAAAAGGGGGTCTTCTTCTTATTGTTGTTTGATGAGCAAAGCACGGAAGCTTTGTTTCGTGCCAGAGACCGGGCGGTAAGATGAACCTGATGAACACGTGCGTATACGACCGCGCATCGCATCAAGAGCGCACAGCACAGAGAACACTGATTTAATAAGCCCGGCAAGAAAAGGTGCATGGGTCTGCACCTCTGATATGGCCGTGCGATATTGCAGCACAGTGTGAACAGTCTTCACAAGATAAATCGACAAAGGTAGACAATGTGAAGAGAGAGAGAGAGATAGAGAGAGAGAGCTAAAGAGAGAGAGAGAGAGAGAGAGATAAAGAGAGGGAGAGAGAGAGAACGAGAGGGAGGGAGAGAGGGGGAGAGAGAGAGAGAGAATGAGGAGAGAGAGGGAGAGAGTGATAAGGAGAGAGAGTGGAAGGGAGAGAGAGAGAGTGAGAAAGAGAGAGAGAATGAGGAGAGAGAGAGGGGAGAGTGAGTTTAAGATTGAGAGGAAGCGAGAGCAACCCCCATGCTCTCTCTGTCTAGATTATCATCAGTTTATCTCCAACAGCCCGTGGTCTGCAGACGTTGCTATTCTGACCGCAGGCTAAGAGGTGGAGCTAGCTTAGCACCTTACAATGACAACATAATGCTATATTTATCATACCTGAGGAACTATAGATAGCCTATACGTAGCCTACACTAGGCTACATGATGCAGGTCTGTCCCTGACTTGATTAGCAACAGTTAACATCCACCCAGGAGAAAGAGCTAGGCTAATGCATAATGCATTATTGCTGCAATGTACTCCTGTAGAGTGTTCTAAAAGTCTGTTCAGAAACGTATACGGCATCTTTTTTGCTTGCCCTTGATTCATGTGTTTCGTGAGTGAACAGGACAGCTGTCTGATCTGTGGCACACTATCCAGTTGGGTATTTGAGCATGTGCAATTCTAAATTGTTTGAAATTGTGTGCTTCACAGATTATTCAATTATTATTTTCTTTTATTTATCTTCATTAGCTTCGTGAATAGTGTACAATGGAACAAGTTATTGATATTGCACAGTGAAGACACAAATGATTATGTTTGAGCAATGCCAAATCTTATATTGCGGCTAACTCCTCACCAAGTGTCGAGCAAGACATCTAACCATAACTGCTCCTGGTGGTTGGCCGCACCTTGCATGGCAGCACTCACCATCAGTGTATGAAAGTGTGTGTGAATGGGTGAATGTGAGGCAATATTATACTGTACAGCGCTTTGAATGGCCGCAAGGTTAGAAAAGAGCTATATAAATGCAGTCAATTTACCATTTGCCATATATAAAATAGCCTATTACCAAATCAAAAACAACTACATCACTTATTTAATACTGTTCGTACTGAACTGCTAGTTATTTATTTCAGCTCATAATTGCTTTTTATTATTCCACTTAAACTGGCGAGACCTTGTTTCATTGTGCGTTTCTTATGCAGGGTATGGGATGCACTGTAGTGCAGACATGCATAACACATATATTTTTTTTATTGCCATTAAATAAAATCATATTAATACAACACAATAAAAGACTACATTCAATGTGAGCTAAAACGGTGTTTGTATTAAAACTGAAAGAACACTAAGCACAAACATTACACTATATGTCATAACCTAGAAAACAACCAGCATTTTTATATAGACCAAAACAATGTGGAAAAGGCTTTTAAATCATTAAGCGTTAATAAGAGTTATGGTCCTGATAATATCAGTGGTCGCTTACTTAAATCATGTGCAAGAGAACTGAGTCCCGTGTTCTGTTATATTTTTAATAAGTCCTTACAGACACAGCATGTACCTAAGGTCTGGAAAGATGCTATTGTAGTACCTGTTCCCAAATCCAGTCGCCCAAAAACTCTTAATGATTTCAGACCGATAGC
>JAODUH010068367.1:0-16709 GCA_027564835.1 Typhlichthys subterraneus
TCTATACACTGTAACTGTATCACTGTGGGTCTATACACTGTACCTGTATCACTGTGGGTCTATACACTGTAACTGTAACACTGTGGGTCTATACTCTGTAACTGTAACACTGTGGGTCAAATACTAACTGTACTCTTTGGATCCAAGTGTCGACTAACCACTGACCTAGCTGTAACTGTTGGCAGAGATGGCCACAAACCCTCCTACATTTAGTGGAAAAGCCCTGGCATGTTGGGACAAACCTTTGGAGACCTCCACCTTCGGCAGGCTGAAGATCTCCAGATCTGTGCTTCCACCCTTGGTTGAGCTGTCAGTTACGTCGATGAAAACAAGTTTGTCCACACTGCACTGAGAGACACAGGAGAAGGTCCAGTCATATCACTCCAACACATTCCCTGGTGTGCGTGTGTAGAGAGCCTGAGTCACTTCTGCATTATGCAACTTTAGTTCAAAAACAATATGCATGGTTGTCAACAGCTACAAATTATTTGTTGATCCCGTTTGAATTGTGACACGAAGTACACATATGATGTTTGTCTAATTTAAAGAAACATTTTTGAGTTAATAAAGTCTCAGTTTGTCGTACATAGATCAAAAAATAATTACATTCACACCACTGACTACCATACATACTTTTTCCTAGCTAAGGTCCCATCATACGGATGTGGCTCTCTGTGTGCGTGTGTGCGTGCATACTTACCTTAGACAAGATGCTCATTACAGTCGCCATGCCAAGATCGCCTCCCCCAATAATAGACACCTTGTTGAGGGGTTGGTCGTGCTGTCTAACACCCCCTGGGAGAAGACAACAAGAGATATCTAGTAATAGCCACATACAATACATGGCTGACAGGCGTGGAGAAGGATGAGGACCACCAACTGTTGAATTAAGCAAATATCTCCTCACAGTCTGTTAGCTGTCTGTTGTGTGCAGTGCATGCTAACAAAATAACCAGGGGGAGGAACACAAATAAAGTGGTGCAGACCACACAACACAACAACACTATCCCACTAGGCAATGCATGTCCAATGTGAGGTGCGGAGCTTCTGAGGGAACACCCTATGGCATTGAAGGGAGGGGTGCTTTTGTTATGATCAAATTCACATATTATTTCTCCAGCATCGCTGACTCCACCTTTAAGGCGCAGTTAAAGGGAATTGAGGCACCTTCGTTGAGCTGAAGCTTGGACATGAAGGTCAGCAGGTCATGTGGGTCTTTCCTATCCGCCGTGCCCTTGGAGGAGAGCGGAGGGTCCTCCTCAAACTTGGCGATCATCTCACCCAGGAGGCCCACCACGGACGACTTGGGCTGCAACGACAAAGTCAGCATGGAACGCAGCACAACACACACCGCGCCCCCCACACACACACACACAAGCATCACGCAGGACTTTACATGGTCCCAGTTGTGCAGCCCGGGCAAGTAGATCCGTCCGCTGGGATCGACGTGCTTCCCTTCCCGGATCACCATGTTGGCGGTGGGTCTCAGCGAACATATGGGAGGTGTGAAGGGGAAGGAATCCAGGAGCCACAACTGAATGGGCAGGTTGTAGCAGCGGCCTAGTTTAAGAGAGTGTCAGTTGAACTAGAAACAAACTGAAATTACATCCCCAAAGATAGACCAGCCTTGGGAAACCAGTGCGTTTTGTTTAGACATACCTTCATACTTCACTGGGATGTTTCCTATCAACTTCAGGAGATCTTTCTGGGTGCTGTCGGTGAATGCTGATGAAATGCGCATACGTGCCATTAGTAACAAAAATGATACCTAATTAAGTTATATTGTTCCGTGCAACAGAATACCGACGTTAGATGCTTACTGTATGTGCCTGCGACTGGTTTCATCTCAGGATACACCCGATTGATTTTCTGCAGTTCCTCAATGGCAACATCACGGAATTTGTACTAGCGATGACAACCGTATAAAAGTATTCTTAAGTGCGTGACGGAGGTAAATTGAATGTCAGTCTAAGAATTCCACAATGGAGCACACATTATCTGTCCCAACAGATGAGTCACAACCCATCACCGGATTTCTATCCAAACCATTCCCAACCACGTAGCACACAATGGCCTATGCCGAGGGACATTAACCTACGTATTTTAAGTTAACCACTATTGTCATCTAGTCATTTGAAGTACAACGTTATCTAGTTCCACAGATAAGAAACTAGTAAGATTATGCTAACTAGCCCAGAGTCAAACGGGTTCTACCAGTGAGCGACACACCGGTCTTTCAGTTGTCATAAAATACAAACACAAGTCACTTTACAGATTTATATATACATTTTGTAAACGTTTAACACACCCTCGAGAGTATCCGCTGTATTTTCTCCGAACTCAGATCCATCAATTCTGCTGGGTCAGATCTAAAACCTACGCAACATTAAGTCTGGACCACGGGACTTCATCACCTTCCGCAAACTTTGTAGAAGGTGGGCGTTGATACGGAGCAATCTCCTCCCATTGGACGAATACATCAGGTGGGGACGGCAAAAGTGACATATCGATAAAGAAAGTGTTATTGAGGTAGAGGGCCCACAGTTTGTTATTTTTAATGTAAATAGTTTTTATATTTTCCATTTGTTTAACAGGCTTAAGTCTTAAACTATAGCATTAAACTAAACCTGAAAACTATCAGCCAATAAATCAATCAGCCAAAAAGTTTTTATCAAATCAGTTTAAAGAGAAAAATACAACACGCCAAATGCTAATGTGATCTGCATATTTAAATAAAATAACCAATACAATTTAAGGGCAGAGTTTTTTGGTGCAGTTGGAAATACATTACAATTTGCGCTCAGAAAAGTACAATAACATGTCACAATGACATTAGTTCCGGTCTAAAAACGACTGCCATATTACATGAAGCCTTGTAGCGCAACTTTCTTACAAAAAACAAGTCAAGTGCAAGCATCATACTCTGAAGGGTAGGGAATGAATAATGAGAAGGAGAGTCTTTGAATCCCAAATTCTCCAATGTAGGGTTGTCATGACATTGTCCCGTCACTTTCCATTGACCCTCCTTGTTGCCAGAGTACACAAAACCAAAAGAAAACAGAATGGAAATTGCAAAGCAGGCAGAGTCTTTGGTCCTGCGGTCCATGCGACGACAAACAGCCGTCTCCTGCATTCCTCTCATTTGACCTTCTGCCTCTTGGCACTTTTGTTCTTGAACTCGTCCTCCTCCCGCTTCTCCTCCTCCAGGTCCTCCTGCACGGCCAGCCTCAGGCTGGCGGGGGGGCGGGAGAGAGAGAGAGAGAGATGTGAACACGTGGAACATCACGAGCGAGCCCACAGCCCTGTCCTCCATTAACAGCTGAGCAACATAAGCCCCATCACCTGTCTGTTTTCCTGTTACAGATTTGATAATGACAGAAAGACAGATCATTGTGATGCATTTCAACGGAAGGCTTCTGGTCTCTGCAGTGGGCGTGTCAACAACAGTATTCTGCTGTGGAGGCTGACGTAGGCAGCACCCAGACAGATACATCTACCATGC
Source organism: Typhlichthys subterraneus (assembly GCA_027564835.1). NCBI lineage: Eukaryota > Metazoa > Chordata > Actinopteri > Percopsiformes > Amblyopsidae > Typhlichthys > Typhlichthys subterraneus. The sequence continues at coordinate 3,503 of JAODUH010068367.1, forward strand.
ATGGACAGATACATCTACCATGCATGGACAGACAGACACATCTACCAGGCATGGACAGATACATCTACCATGCATGGACAGACAGACACATCTACCAGGCATGGACAGATACATCTACCAGGCATGGACAGACAGACACATCTACCAGGCATGGACAGACAGATACATCTACCATGCATGGACAGACACATCTACCATGCATGTCCTGGAACAAAGTCAATTTACCCCAAAACAGTTGCAGAAATACCGTTGTGGCCTCTAATTGATCGTATGTACTTGGGAATTAATGTTATATACTCATAATACACGATAACTCCCGCAATATTATGGTGGACCTCCCCATTGACTTGCATGGAACGCTGGATAGTTCTGGTCTGCATAAAAGGTGCCCCCCCCCCTTCTAGGCAAGTCTCGCTACTCAGTAGCCATCTTTGGAACGCCTCGGGCAGTTATTTAGGAAGTACTTCATGACATGAATAGGGAGTGTGCCATAACCTCACTTTCAGTGATCATCGGGACATAAGAACTGCACGTATACGATTGCGAGTCAAATATGATGAAAACATCTTAAATCGTTTGGTGATTTTTTTCTTACACTAGAATTATCCTTATGAAACAGATAGAGATTGAGAAAGTACTTAAAAAAGACTGCAATGTTTGCTGTAGTAGCCTACAGCAGGTCGTCTCCAATTTAAAATCTGGTCATTGAGGGTAAACTAACCGCCATGTTAATCATTTCTAAGAAATAATGATCCTCATAATAATAACAACATGGTCAGTACATTATCAACTGCTATAGCACGTAGATATGCCTGTGTGCCTTATATGGGCGTAACTTCTGAGTTGTGGGCTTTCATTTACACCTCAACTGAGCGCTTACACCAGGGACGTGCTCTTCCAACTGCCTCATTTGCATTTGAGAACTCCCCACCAGAGTTCCATTCAAAATATTGCAAGTGGCATGTCTCCTCTATATAGTGTGTCTGCTGCTATGCAGTTTTGTCCAACCTAGTTACAGTCACTAGGTTGGTCAGATGAAGGGGCGGGGCTTAGGTGCAGACACAGCTCACACAAGACTAGAAGGTTCCGAAGGGGGTGTGTGTGTGTGTGTGTGTGTGTGTGTGTGTGTGTGTGTGTGTGTGTCACCTTCTGGCCTCCTCTTTCTGCATATCTTTCCAGCTGCTCTCCATGAACCTCAGTGCGTACTCGCTCTCCTCCTTGTACCTGGTGGAGGGGGACAGAAGGACCAGAATGAGGGCAGGGTCTCACACACACATTGAGGGAGGGGAGGGGTGTGACCGCTCTGTGTGGTGGTTATGGTGGCAAGACTATTACTGTACTTCACCGATGTTAGTTGGTGTGTTGTTAAAGCCATCATGGTATGCATCTACAATCATGTTAGGTAACGATTCAAAGGCTTGGCGCTCAAGAAAAAGAACCGCGTTCTAGACCTTGCTGTCAGTGAGCGATCATTAACTGGTGATAAGTTCTATCAATCTGTCTGGGCAGCAGGCAGTACTAACTTCTTGCGGTCGTAGCCAAATATTTCCTTGATGTGTTTGGAGATCTCGTCCTGGTCTTCCCCTCCGTCGTCGATGAAGTCTTCCATCTCAGAGTCATACTCCTCTTCCTCCTCGTACTGATTCTTGTATGCAGAGGTGATCGGCGGTAGGTTGGGAACTGCAGGGTCAAACAGAAAGTTGTGCTCTGAAGGGCCGTGTGCAGCTATTTCACTCAGGTACATATTTATTCTGACAGATAGAAAGGCCCTGGTTATCAAAATACATGTCTTTAGTTAAGGTATAGTTAGCAATATGCTTTTTGTCAAATTCACCAAATATTGCCTTGCGGCTCGTCATCTTAAGCCATGGACTAACAGCGATGTAGCGATGAGAGAAAAATTGAAGTCAATGCGATCCAGCGACTGGAAGAGATCTCATGTCCGATACGTCTACACAGCCCTGGCTCCGTAAATAGGAACACAAACTGGTGTTTGTGTCGCTCACAACATCGCTCACAACAAAACACCGCCCCAGCTGTGACAATGTGTGTCCAATGCTTCTGAGAAAGCACCTTATGGCATTAAAGGGAGGTTTTATTTTATTTGTGTTAGAGGTTAGCCAGCGTTCTGGAGAATGACTTATAAAGAGACAATAGCATATATGCAGCAAGATAGTACGGCAATCAGTCGGATTTCACATTCTACAATAATATTAAAATATCAAACCATGTTACAATGAATCAGTACAATTAAAAAGCAGGGTCATTCTTGCTAAGTTCGATCTCAAATCAAAACAATATCACTCCCCGATCCTCAGCGGTACTCCACAAAATACATTGTAAAGCAAAGCGTAGTACTACGACTTTGCATTTCACTGTCCCCCCTGTTCAAAATCACTCCTACACCCTGGAAAAAAACTGAGTTAATTCCCATTTAGTATTAATAATGTTGATAGGCTAACTATAATTAATTGATAGGCTAAGTAACATTTTCTGAGGCTCCAGACAGATAAATATAAAGGATTATGGGCAGAAATGGCTCTTTCGATAGTGAAGGTGGCAGACCCCTGGACTAAACCAATTGAGCAATGTTTTTTAATGCCAGAAGCATAGTCACAGTGACTCTAACCTTTTTGTTGATTTAAAACTCAAACTCAATGCACCCGAGAACTGAGCCAAGATTGGGGACAAAGGCTGCAAACTGCTGTTGACGGCATCACTGTCAGGAAAACAAGATGGACTGGCAAGAAGGTTGGACGATACGATGTAAATTATTCTCACCATGAGTCCCAGAAACCTCCTGATTACAAACTCCATACTACTAGGCAACATCAATATCACCCCTAGGTAGGTGTAGGGGTCTCTCTAACTTTGGAAGGTCGCTAGCCTGCTCCCCATCATTACATTACAGTGGTATTCAAATACCACTACTGGTGTATCTCACCAACAAGCTGGTTTTCCATTCGTCACTTTATTTAGGGTGTAAAATTACAATTTAGCTTTTTTCCGAGTAGGCAACTGCTACAACCCACAGTGTAGGGAACTGATGCCATCACTTCAGTGGTGAGGATTGTGTAGGGCTTACAGATCTTGCTCAAAGATGCCTACAGCTATGCCAGCTTGTTGAGGATCGCACCCAGGACCTTCCATTTGATAGTCACCCACCCTAACCGCTATACTATACAGCAGTATTCCATTTAGTTATACATGCTGGGTCTTTAGCCTGGTGTGCCAAAACCCACAATGCACCTGATGAACAGGCTCCCCTGGGAAGTGTTGCCTCCTACTGGGCGTAGACCTCTGGTTAATGTAGAAACTATTGGATCCATTTGCATCTCTTTATCTAGCTCTACCACCATCTAGAGAAACACGCTCCACTTCAACCCACCTGATTGGCCCGCCAGCAGGGTGGCTGTGCAAACACTAACACGACCAGGGTTTGCGCACTAGAGCCTCTGCTAACACTGAGCTGAGGGTGAATAGTCGAGCGGACAGAGCCAGGCTAGTGGTTCTTACCAGGCAGCCTGGGGGGCATCCCTGGTCTCTGCTGCATCCCCTGCAGCCTGGAGGGCATCCCTGGTCTCTGCTGCATCCCCTGCGGCCTGGAGGGCATCCCTGGTCGAGGCTGCATCCCCTGCGGCCTGGCGGCCATCCCCGGTCGAGGCTGCATCCCCGGTCGAGGCTGCATGCCCGGCCTGGGGGCCCCCACCATGTTCTTAGAGGAGATGGTCTCTGCCACCACGGTGCACTTGGGTCTCCCGGGGCCAGAGCCCATGTTGCCAGCCGGCCGGCGCTCCGGCATGGGGCCCGCATTGCCGGGGCGACCGGCCCCGCCGCCCGGCGGCCTGGCCCCATTGATGGGGCGACCCTGGGGGATGTTCGGCTGGGTCCCCAGCCGGGGGTTGGGAAGCGGACTTCCCCGGGACGTGGGTCTCGGGGGTCCGCCGCGGCCCGGTCCGGCAGGGTTGCTCCCGGACCTATGTGGGTCACACGGCCTCCGAGGCTTACCGGCGTCGGCGCCAACACCACCGGCGCTGGCTCCGCCCCTCAGAGAGCCGCCCTGGCCTGGTCTTCCTTGGGCTGACGCAGGGATGGCCTTCCTGGAGCTAAGGGTGTTTGCGGTGCTGGGTCTGGGCCCAGACGGAGGCCTGGGGCCGGCCTGTCTGGCTGAACCCTGAGAGGACGAGGAGGAGGTGGTGGTTCCCCTGGAGGGGGTTTTACCACCTGTAGCAGCGCCGGAAGTACCAGCAGACGCCCTGGGTCGGTCTCTGTGAGGCGGCTTGGCCCGCTCCCGCTCACCAGCAGGGGGCCTGGTGGAGCCCTGAGCTCTGACAGCACCCACAGCCGCCGGGGCAGGGGTGGGGGGTTTCTTCCTCTCCGAGCCACCAGACGCGCCGGCCCGCCCGCCCCTCTGCTCCTTCTGCAAGGACAGGGGTTTCCTGGAGACGGCGGGACCGGACTGGGGTCTGCTCTCCTGGTCCCTGTCCCTGTCTCTCTCTCTCTCCCGGTCCGGGTCTCCCTCCCGGTCCCTGTCTCTCTCCCTCTCCCGGTCGGGCCGAGGGTCCCTGCCCTTGTCCGGCCTCTTGGCCCAGCGCTCCATCTCCAGCTCACGGAGCTCCTCTGCGGTGCGCAGCCTCTCCTCTGGCCTGGCGGGCCTGGCCTTCAGCTCCACAGGCTCGTGCTGCTTCTTCTCCGCCAGCTTCAGCAGGTCAGCAAAGTTGAGGGCGGCCGGCTGCCGGCTGGAAGTGGCGGCGGCGGCCTTGCCTGGGGTCCTGACGCCGCCTCCTGCACCTCCCCCTCCCCCGCCAGCACGGCCCTTGGCTACGGGCCTCTGCGGCTCCGGCTCGGGCTCCGAATCTGTTTGCTCGTACTCGTAGTTGTCCTCGTCGTCGTAGTCGTCGTTGCTGTGGTTATACGAGCCGCCGGTGCGCGCATCTTCGTCCCGCTCCGCCTTGGACCGCCTCTTCTTGGGCTCCTCTACCACCGGCACGCCGTTGTAGCCCCGGAAGTTGTCCTTGGTCCTGGACGCCATGGCACGGGCCTTGCGGTCTGACTTCAGTTCCACCCTCTTGGCCAGGAGCTCCTCCTTCTTCTTCTTCAAGTGCATTTCTGCGCAGACACAAACCACAGGCCAGGAGCGTTAAGCGCTTCTCCAAAATGCACAGATTGTGTTTATGTTTTGTCACAGTCCTGATTCTCTCTGGCCTTTTATTGCAGTGGCGCTATATGACTTTCTGCCACTAGATGTCGCACTAAGTGCACCAGGATGTCAGAGCAAAACAAATTATTTGTGGTCCACACACACACACACACACAAGCTTGGATTACAACACACACAGAAGGAGTGTCGTTCTATGCTCAGGACACCATTACCCCACTATATCTTTACATAGAAAAAATATTTTGTTTTCCATTGACTTCGTATTACGTTAAGGCCCATAAACCACATGACACCTTTAAATCAACAATTTGGAACACTAAAGAAGAGAATACTTTTAAGAAGAGTCAAATGATGTAAGCAGGCAAAGCACAATAAACACTTTGGAACCGCTACAGAACTTAGAATGTGACGACGCTCAGCGGCTCTAGTGAAATGAAAAAAGGGGTTTTACAGTAGTGATAGATAGCATGGATGTTTGAAGAAGAAGAAAAAAACTTTATTGATCCCAAAAATCCACACATGTACAACCTCTTATCACTTGACACATTACATATGCGATAAAAACAGTTCAAAAATATAAACAAGGTCAGTAAAGGACAAGTTAGTTTTGTACAAATTTAAATAAATAGATTAATGAAATATACATAAATAAATCTCCCAATCTGTGTTACAGTTGTGGTCCCTGTTTCAGACATGGATGTATTATAAGAACTGGATACGGTGTGTAAAAATGGCAGCCATTCAAGTAGAAGTGTTCAAAAGCACAATGGTTCTGAGTGGTTTGAACTCATAGTTAAATCTCCCAATGTTCTATGCACCTCTGTTGCTATGGTTATCTATGCCCCCTAGCCGACCACTATGCAAGGTCACACAAAACAATGAGCTTTACTGGGCTCTACCCATTTTTAATAAAAACTCTAACTTCACATTAAACGTGCTAATATAACGTATGGTTTATGTATGAGTGTGGTGTGAAAACAGTTTATAAACGTGGTATAGGCGGGTGATTTCAATGGCCATCAGTGGGAAATTGGCTTTTTGGGCAGCAGAGGCTGCAGAACTCGTCAGAACACCTGCGAGCCTATCGCTCAATCCTGGGGGCTTGGGTCAGACCCTCTTAACACCCAATTAAAATAAGACCCGGTGTGGCTATGGTGATGTCCCACTGCTGGACAGCTTAAAGGTTATGCCACGGCTACCTTTCTTTCGTTCTTCCAAACTCTTCTTCTTCAGGAAGGCCTGCACGGCCGCGGAGTTGACCCCTTTCACACGGTCGACCTTTTTGGGTGGCCCGGTCTGTAAGCTGTACCGCTTGTGCTGATGAAACAAAGTTCAGATAAACGAAAGAACATCATGACTGACAAGCAAAGTTATTATAAAACGCACACATGACAAGAGATGATAGATTACGGTTACATTAATGATAATATAAAAATAAAATTTAAAAAAAAAATCACACGTTGAAACAATGTCAAATAAAGTTAGAAACAAAGTTTAGCTGGAGTAAAATACATAAATATTACTACTTACTTTTACATTATTGAGACCTTGGTTTTGGGAAGCGATGTTAAGGATATTATCGAAATCCATCGTGTGGTTGGTAGCGGTACGGTACCGTACCAGCGGCTGTTGCAGCGATCAGAACACGGCAGCTGCTCTGGAGGAACTGGTGCCAGGCTAAACCCGTAGCTCAAGGTCCATCACGTTAGCAAAAGCTCCACATCACCAAACAAAGACAGCGATATCAAATTAACTGTTAACCGAAAAACCACGATCTGTGCTTACATTAACCAGCGTACGTCCAGCTCCGTCCTGACAGCCTTGTTTAGAGTACGGTAGCCTACACGGCAAAACCACGCAGAGACCCTACCAACTGCTAATGCACATGCTAACGATTTTTGAATGCTAACTTTGTGTTAGCCTGCCAAGTATTACCACATAGTCCAAGAGACGAGCGACTCGCAACGGCTGTACTAGAACACATAGGAAAACAAATTAGGTCCAAATCTGGGGGGAGAAAAACAGTTTATATAGTATTGTTCAATGTGAACAAATCCAAAACGCTACGAGGGAGTAAGAGTGCTCATCAGCTGATGAAGTGATTAGTCTGAACGAAGCGTCGTGACGGGCGCAAGCGACTGACGGGTCCGTCAATGGAATGACGTGTCCTAAAAACATTATTCTTATAATACTTTTCTTTAGGGTTTATATCCCTGTTATTATTGTTTATATATTAGTTAATTGTTTAATTCAGTCTTATTTATTGCGTGTCGTCGAAGTCACTGTGCTTTGCTGAGTCCATAAAGAATAGACTTAAATATAATGTCATTTTTTTTTATATTCTTGGTAAAGATTAGACGGGTCTTCTCGTGTTTGCCCTGGCCACAGGTCTAACGTGTTTGGTCTGCAAGATGCCTTGATAGGCACAGTTCGTTCCCTTTAGCTTCATCATTTGTTTCTCGTTTTACCTGCACCCATGCTAATTCTTAACTAGCCTAGTTGTGTGCTGTTCCGGTATGACACGTCATGTCCGTCGACTGTGTCGCCTGCTTGAAAAATACTTGTTACAATAATGTTGAACCACAAGATGGCAATGTAGGTCACGTCACACGTCGGTCTATCGGTCTATGGTCCAGCTCTCGTATATCGGCTCACTTTCTTTCTAAGCAGTATGTTGAATACATACATACATTACATTGACGAGCCATCTCCTACACATACATAATAAATTGACATGTGACACTAATTTATATATATTCCAACATGTAGCCCAGCTGTCCAATTTGCACGAATCCTTCCAATCGCATGCACGCACGCACACACACGCACACGCACACACACATTTAGTAGGCCCTAACAGTAAAATATAAGTGCTTTCTAGGAATGGAGGTGCAATGTCCAGAAAGTAAATAAAGACATCGATCTCCTGGATGAAAACATCAGCCTGTCTCTCTCCACCTGTTGGGGCGTTCCCGCCTTTAGACGACGCCCCTTCAACGACGTCCTGTACGTCTATTGGTCAGACTACAGTAAAGGCACGCCCACACCGCGTACTTTCACTTGTACTGGATTTCGGAATCCCCTCCTCTACTGGGACAAAAACAACCCGCAACCCACGCAACCCACGGACAGACTGTCGGTGTCAAACGAACAAGCTTCAAGATCACGACTACAGAGTCACATTTTGATAGAGCGTGTGAAAATGGTGTCCCCAGTCACTGTGGTGAGTATCTTCCGCCGCTTTCCACAGATACAACAACCACTGCTCATGATAACCCACATTATTATATCTACACACGCTAGTAACGGTTTGATGTGATTTTTGTTACTGCGGTCTGCAACCTTGACTATTTGATATGTTTTAATCAACCAGTAAAGGCAGTGCCAACCGCTACCGTCTTCTAATCACAAGCCCTTCTATACTGCTGTAGGCTACTACGGTACCAATTCTTTTCTTCTTGTGTTATTACTTCACTCGTGGGAACAGTGACTTGTTTTCTATCAACTGCAGAGTTTCACCTTTTCGTCCTTCTCGGGACTACATGGCCGGCTGGAGACGTTTCCACACATTTCCCGAGCACAGCTGGCTCGGACAAAAAGCATTCATGTCATGTGACAGCCTTTTATGTCTTGTTTTTTACCACCACCGCAAATGATCCAACGCATGCGCAGAGAAATCTGGTCGCGTGTGTGCGTCCTGTCCCATTGTTAACCTGTGCTGGGATTTGTGATTAATATTACGATATGTATGAATCCGCATCTTAATTCAAACATGCTTGATCAGCTCCCACAGAAAGACACGTGTCTGTAAACGCGTGTGTGATAATATGTTGATATGATGATGATGGTGATAATAATAATAATAATAATAATAATTATTATTATTATTATTATGGTATACTGGTCCAGCATCCTCTTAAGCAGTAGGAAACCTTACCGGAACAGAGCAGGGATGGATGGTGTTGTCAGTCAGTGTAATTTAGTCTACTAAACCCACCGCCAAGTTCAGCCAGTTCTTGTGAGTAGTAGTGGAATGTTGGCCAGTCCATTGCAGTTCAGTCTCCATGGCAACCAAGCATGCTGTGCAGGGTTTTTGGGGTCACAGCGAGAGTAGCATGGCTGTCACGTGTTTTCATTAGTAGAATACACCATTCTACTTATTCTATTCTACCAGTTCTACTAATGTCAAGTGTTTACATCTCTTTATGGCACGTTATCCTTTATTGTTTTAAAACCAGGAATTACTTTTTATTTGCTCCTATAATTGTGCTAATTGAATCACTTTGGATAGCAGCATCTGCTAAATTACCTAATTGTAACAGAGATGCAATTTACACTCTGTCCTTCCAAAAGCCTTGTGAGACCACACTGATGTCGCAAGCTTCGGTTTGACTTCGCTGTGTCTGGACAGCTGGAAATCATTGCACTTGAGTTCGAAGTTCTCCGATCCACAGTATCTCTGACCAATCAGCTACTGGTCCTGGCAGCTATACCGGCGTAGTTTAGCTGTGGCATGAGCTCTGACACGAGTCCGAGAGCCATAGATAATCACCGTCCGTTCATCCAATCACCTGCTAAGTATTTTCTTTGAAGTGCCTGCTTGTTTCGAAAAAGTTATGCTCCCCAGATGGTGGTGTTTTAACATACCATCTGTGGTGTCAGGTTACTCCATCCCAGCAGACACAGCCTGCTGCTTGTTTACTCATTTAGCTCATCATCCCATCCATGTAACGTTTCAAGGAAAGTAGGTCAGGCAGATTTGTGTGTTGCTGCATGATACAACTGTCACGTATGTGTACTCGACGTGCACACATCTCTGTTGCGCCTGTGTGCTGGGTCTATCGCTAACACTTCCCACACTGTGGTCCATCGTTGCCTGGTTTAGCCACTGATACGGTTGTTTGTTGTTCTGCTAAGAACATCCTGGTTTAGCAAGCTGTGAATGAAGTGAAGCAACCCCTGGAGGTGAGAGGTGGTCTCTGTGTGTGTCTGTGAGTGCTGAGCCCCCCATTGTGTGGCCCAGTGTGGCTGCATATCACGTTAGCTTGTTGCTAGTTGTGCACACACTGCTTAAAACTGTGAGTCAAGGTAATTTTATTTATATAGCCCATAAATTATCACATTATAGTCTCAAAGGGCTTTACATCCACAAACCCCCCCCCCCCCCATAACCTGCTCCTCCCTCCCAAGTTATGTGTAAATTTGGGCTATTGCAAATAGTCAGTGATTCTGGAGAAAGATTGTTGTTAACTTGATTAAGAACCACCTCTCCCTTCAATGCAACAGGGAGCGAGCGCCCACCAAAGCTTACAGAAAAGGCTCAGAGATTCTTCTCATTTCAATGGAGCTGGACTAAATTGTTTCCTGTCAACACAAAGAGAGTGCACGTGCATGTGCACGTGCTCTTCGTGCCCAGACAGCCTTCACCGCCTCACACACCCAGCGCTTCATCATTGTTCAGCGACAGGAGGATGTCTCATCTGGTGTCTCCATCCACTGTGCCATCACAGGCTTGCCACTGCGCTCTGCAACCCTTGTACTTAGTCTCTGACGGCCTGTAACTAAGCCCCCTGGATGGCACAGGGTTTATGGTAGGGCTGGGCTATATACCGGTGTATATATATCGGTATATTGGAATTTTTTCAAAATAAATATAAAATTAGACAATATCGTTTATATTGATATAGTTATATTATGCATTTATTCATGACTTTTTAGATTTGTTCGTCTCTCCCTCCACGCCTGCACTTCAGAGTGTCAAAGGGGCGGAGACACCAGAGAAAGCTCACATATGTCAATTAATGTCGCTAAAAATAAAAAATATCTGTCGGGTTTCCTGTTTTTTCTATATGCCTGAAGATTTATCCCACTCTATAGAAAATAACGATATATATATATATATATATATATATCGTGTATCGGTATTCAACCTAAATATATCGGGATATTATTTTTGGCCCATATCGCCCAGCCCTAGTTTATGGCCAGCGCTGATGTCCCGTTCAGATCCAGTGAGGCTGCAGGGCATGTAGAGCTCATTCTATGTAAAGATATAGTGGAATAATTGAGTCTTGAGCAGAGTGACGTCACACTCGTTCTGTGGGTGACCTCTAGTGGCAGAAGATGTAATTTACAGACACTAACACTATGCCACGCGATCAATGGTTAAATGCTATGGTTTGTCAGCAACTCACATCGTGGTGTCAGTGTCGTCTGGTATGTCGGCTGGTCTGGTTTGGTCTGTTGTTCCTCAAAGGCAGGAAAGTTATCACATTTTCTGTTATGGTTCTCTTAAATAGAATAATGCCTCTGTCTTGTTCATCGTGTAAACATTACTCACAAACATTTATCCAGTTAAAGGTTCAACTTTATTGTCATTATATCATGTATTGAAATACAGTGACATACTTGTGCTGCGGCTGTCTCGTTGCCATGGGACACATGACTGTTGACCATACAGTACACCCATACAACATTAAAAACATAAAAGTTTGAACATTTGAATATAATATAAATGTAATATAAAAATACAATATTTAGTGGTTGGTTACTGGGGCGTTGTATCTAATAAGCAAAGTATAGGAGCGTATAGTGCGACCCCAGCAGATGTTTGAGACTGTGTTCCCCTCGTCGTTAGTCCACTTTCTTCGGCTGCTTGCTTCCTTCCTCCCTCCCCCTCCTCCCTCCCTTCCTTCCACCTCCTCACCTTTCTCACAGTAGTCACTTACCCCCCCCCACCTCCCCCACCCTGCCCTCCAACAACATCCTCCTCCTCCTCCACCCCATCTCCTCTCTCTGTCCCAGGAGGGGGCTGCTGTGTTTGGACAGAGAGAGGCGCTGGACCCAGCTGGGCGGCACCCAGCGTAGGATGTCCGCGGTGCCGAGCCAGGTCTCCAGGAGTATGATACTGGTCCCATGGCAGCGGCGAGGAAGGGGCAGAGAGGTTGCAAAACGTTAACGAAACGCTGTAGCAGCGTAGCAGCTTCCCCGGCGGCTCAGTTTCAGTTCAGCTGTGGAACACGCACGTGACAGAAAGTTACTCTTGGTCACCCTACACAGAAGAAGTGCCCAACCACTAGCCTGACTGTTGCTCTCAGCTCTAGTCCTGAAGCCCTGTTAGCATTATCCTCAACCAATCAGGGCGGGTTAGTGAGATGACGTTGAAGTCAAGCCTGTTTCTAAAATGGTGGTAGAGCTAGATGAGGTGAACAGTTGTGCCATCACCTATTGGTTAAACACTGTCCAATAGTTTAATAATGACGCCCAGTAGGATGTAATGACTGTTAACATTTCCCAATGGAGCAGTGCCAGACCTTATTCACAAGGTGAACGCACACACACGCACGCACGCACACACGCACACACGCACACACACACACACGCGCACACACACACTCTGCTCTGCTCCTCCCCCTGAAACTGTCATTGGCTCCTACCGGTCTCTGACCCTCCCATCTACAGAAGGGACGGTTATGTTATCAAACGTCACCAGTGAGCAGGACGTGGTTGGCTGTATCTGTGTTACCAAGCAAAACAAATGTAAATGGACTTGAGTGTGTAGTACAGCACTGATCACTGTTACACACACACACACACACATACACCGTCGCACACACACCTTCACACACACGCACACATTCACATGTTCTCTCTTAATGGGTGTTTTGAGTATATTACATTCATTTCCAAGTACGTATGATCAATCTGAGGCCGGTATTGCTGCAGCAAACTGTATTGAGATAAATAAACTCTGTTCCAGGCCATGCATGGTAGATGTATCTGTCTGTCCATGCATGGTAGATGTATCTGTCTGTTGTTGGAATATCGGTGGTGTCTTCTCACCCAGTTCCAGCGTGTTTGTTTATGGAGTTGAAGTAGGAGGAGACACAGTTTAGTGTCCAAGTTTATCAAAATCAGCTTTAATATAATAATAGTAGATCACAAATACAAGTTACAGGGTCCTTCTCTCCTCCTGCTGGGCGTGGTTGCTGGGGAAGGTATCTGTGAACACACCCTTCCTGCCTCAACACCCTGCCTCTCTTTTGT
>JAODUH010068378.1:0-16707 GCA_027564835.1 Typhlichthys subterraneus
CTTGGCATGTCTGTGCCAGCAGGAGTAGACACGCCCCCTAGCCACCACTAACCCCTCAGCAGTGCAGGATCCTCACATAATGTGAGGTGTGTCTGATTGTACAACCCCTCAGACTGTGAATCGTAGGCAATAAGAGGACTGCTCTCTTTGTAAACTATAGGCCTATCATATATGTTCAGGTAGGTTAAATTATGAACAGTTCTAAAGAAAACAGATAAACCAGTTGAATTAGGCTACCGGTAGTCTACCCCTGACTCCATGGGCATGGGAAGCTGGGTTCTGAGGGTGCTCCAGACTTGCCTATAAGGACTTTGGTACTAATGAAGCTATGACAAAGCTAATGATTCATAATAATGGAGCAGAAGTTTAAATGTAAAGGTCATAGACAGTTCTCATGTACTGGTTCTGCTACTTCCACTGCAACACACTTGTCCAACATCGACACTTCAGGCAGCCTATAGACAAGAGAACACACAACTGTTTGAGGGGGAACATGGGGCAGAACAACAGTGATGAAGCGCAGAAGGTAGAGATAAAGAGCTAGCAAGGGAGGGAGGAATACAGGGAACACATCTGGAGCTGTTGCCGTGATCCACTGAGTTTTTCGTGGCATACACAGTCTGTAGAGGCAAATATACAAGCATTTACAATTGTGTCCCTGTAACGCTAAAGGTCTCTCTTGGGCCAGGTGCTGACAGAGGCAGAGAGGACTCCTCTGGAAAAGAGCAGCAGGGGATACACTTATGACCTGCTATGTTCCTTGGCCAATCCCAGCCGAGGAGACACCAGGGGCGTGAGCCAGTTGGTCCAGGTGGCCGAGCGATTTGCCTTCTCTCTCCTCACACACAACCAGTGTGGAGAGGAGGGCCAGAGGTCAGTCTTTTACTGAAACACATAATAACTAAAGGTAGTCTTAGATGGAGGTTGGTTGATGGTTGATGGAACCAGCTTTTGATTTTTGTTTGGATTTGTGGTTTTGTGACATTGTGCTCTGTGTGGGATAATGCTGTAGATTTACAATGTTAAGCACAGGGTGCATTTTCACTATTAACTAACGTAAATATGACACAGTAGGAAACACTATTTCAGCAATGGTTGGACCCATCATAGTTGTAGGTTACCTCAACTGATTCCTTATAAGTGCTCTCTGATTGACTCCAGGAATAAAACTATCCTGGACAGCTGTCCATACCTGATCATCTCAGCGCACTACTGGTACCCAACGCAGATCAATAGTTACACTTTCAACGGCCAGAACGCAGACACCTTTCGGTTCCCTGACACCCTGCTGGAGGTGCCAGACCCGACCGCCGGTACCATGTCTCCCGCTGCCTGCCGGCAGATCCAAATAACAGAGTACACCACCGAACACTGGTTCCTCACCAAGAATAAAACCACCGCCCTGAATGGAAAGGTACTGTGACTGACTTGGTTTAGACATTTAGACAATTACACATTATCTTTAATACAAGTATTAATTCTATGAATTCATACATTTACAAACATTTAAATGGCTGCTCTAATGCTGTATATAAGGTGTATAAAGTATATGGTGCTGAGCCCTAGTGATGCATATCAAAACGGCTTGTAGAATGACAAGCTGTTTGAATATTGTATAATATGAGTTTAAGATTACTGTAATTTCAAATGTATTTGACCAAATATGAGATACAATGATGACCAAATGCCTGCCTGTGGAAGGGCAGATGTGCACAATACGAGCCTTATACTGTATGTTGCTGTTTGTGGGACAAAAGTATAAAGTGATAGGGTAGGGGCTACTCTTAAGAGGAATAAGTTGCTGCATACATCACTGCATGATTAGTTTACATTAAGTAACAATGGTATGCTGTGTTTCTTAACAGTATCAGTACTAGCTTAGTAGTAGGATCTGCAATATATTTTAGAACAATAACACTGTTATTACTACTGTCATTACTACTCTCAATAACATTTATTAGTACTAATCACAAACACCAGGTAGCAGTATTGTTCCACTATTAGCCCGCTACCCAGTTATACAGTATTTTATAGTGTTTTTCTCTGTCTTCCCCTCAAGGTGTTTGCTGTCAGCGTGCAGGGCCTAGGTTCACAACCCCTGACGAATGGTAATGAGGTTGTGTATCGCATTCACACCCCAGGCCCGCGGGTTAAACCGGGCAAGTCCTTGTGCCTTCTGTGGAACCAGGCAGCTGAGAGGTAATCCGCTCTAAATGTATGCTATGAATTCTCCTGCAGTTTATTTGTTCATGTGCAGAAACATTTGTTCATGTGCAACCGATATGAGACTAAACCAGAAGTTCTCACATTGTTTGACACGGTAATCCCACAAAGAACATAACATGAAATCATAAACACATTCAGTATAAGAAAAACTTAATTAATAAAATATAATACTGATAATGCTATCTCTATTTTAGAGTAATTTGTAAAAACATTTAATTTTAATCTTTCAGTCAAATGATTTCAAAACAACACACAAAAGCAACTCCCAAAAGCAACTCCTTGGGTCCCGACCAGGGCTGGAGGATCTGACTCTAGGCTTGAAACAGTCATGTTTTGTCAATATAGCCAGTTTGGACAATTATTTTTCATGATGTACCATAAGTAACAAACATACCACATAGTCCTATGCTCGAGCCTGCTACTGTCGTGCATGTCTCGTGCACAAGCAACAGCCCGGGTCATAGCAAGCACAGAATTTATGATAATTTGAACACAAAACAATTAAAGAAAACATAGCAAAAACAAAAATCCAATTGTATTTGCTGCTATATCCTACGGCGTGCATTACAAGAATTAAGATTGGGATCCAGCATCGCAAGTTGTGACGTACTCTTCTGGTTGTACTGCACATGTGGCTTTAGCACTCACTGGCCCTTAACCTTGATTCACATTCAATGGCGTAGCAAGGCAACAGGCCCTCAACAATTATAGCCTATTTTGAAGCAAGCCATTTTTAATTCTTTAATTATTTGTGTCTTATGTCCGCTTGTATCACTATTATCCACTGCTGCATTTCCTGCTCTCATTAAATTTAACAGGCTACTGGTAAAATTATTTTGCTATGCAGTACGCATGTCATATCCTCACCATATCCCAGAATTCCACTGGCCAACTCCACATATTTTAACATTTAACATAATTATGTTTGCTTTATGCATAGCAGATTTTGCTTTATGCATAGCAAAAACAAGAATGACACCATTCCAGGAAATACCTGTATATTGAGAACTGTATATACGTATCTACTATGCCTTGCTGAACACTACGAACCTCCATTTTTCTCTCTGTCTTGTGTGTGTGTATTTAAAGTATATGGTCCTGACACACAGTTTGAGAGCCACTGAACTATCATCCCCTTAACATTGTAGAAAACTATTTTTATTGTAACCTTATTTTGTGTTAGTATTATGAGCACAGCCCCTGTTTTAGATATCTTTTGTGATGTTTGATGCTAACACCAAGCCAGAAATTTGATGCACTTAAAAGTATCATCAGCTGTTGCAAGTTAAATGTAAGCTAATACACTTTTTGTCAAATTCGACAAATATCTCCTCGCATTTCGCTGATTAAATGTTCAATGCGCACAGAGAATGGTAAGGTAGCGAAATGCAAGGAGATATTTTCTGAAAGTGTATTATCTTACATTTAGCTTTGTTTGTTTCTCCCTCTTTTAATCTGGACAGTAACTAGTGAAGTCTCATCTTCTACCTAACAGTGTTTGAACATGTTTTAAGGCTCTTAGCTATCATCTCCAGGCCAGTTAGCTACACAGCAGTGTACAACCTTTGTGGCCTGTCTACGGCCAAAAGTCAGATTCCTGCCTGTTAATCTTTTCGTTTGCTCTGTCCTAAAGCGCTGGAGACTGTTGAACACATTCCAGTAAGCTGGAACGGAACTTGGCAAGAACAGGCTGTTACAGGCTCTGATTTGGCAGGATTCTCTATAAACAAAAGCCTAGAGATGATTAGGATAACAACAACATAGATGCAATATATAGGCTACCATGAGCTAGTGAGAGAGATAAGGGCAAAGGTGAAGGGGTGAAATCAAGTGTACATTTATAGAAACTGTAAATTACTTTCTTGTAAAAAGAATTTGGCAGATTTTGTTGAGTTCTTAAAAGTAACTCCTGCTTCTTAAATTCAAGGGGGTTTAAGATGGGGATCATTATATGATTTTTAGCTTTAGTTATTATTGTTAATGCTGTACAATTCCATATTGTTAAAGCTGTTGAAAGCAGTGGTGGATCAATGTCTATTTGAGGGTTGTGGGTAGGGATGGCACCGATACGATACTGAGATCGGAAATCGTAAGATACTGCCTTAAATAGCTGGATCGGTATCGGTGACAATTGGACAGTTGTAACCGATCTATGGGGCTGATCCAACTAAATAAATTTACACGCATAGCTCTACTATCTACTATCAACATCTAGCCATGTCTAACCAACCCAGGGCACACTATTAGCAGCAGTTTTATAAAATGCCCTAAAAAAGTCCAAAAATAGAGATTGGCTCTCATTTACTTTGCAACTTAACTTAAAACTTTATTTAACACTGAAATCGGATCGGTACTCTGTATTTGCCGATACCCAAAGTGCCGGTATCGGGACTGAAAACTGGATCGTGCCATCCCTATTCCTGGGTCATACATTTAAGCTAATTTCACACAGAACAAATGTGACTGCAGTATTCTATTGCATGTTGTTAGATAAACACTGTCAGGCTGCTCAGAGTCTACCTTACACAATATTCTTGAAATGGAGCTCATGAATGTTGGTCGTTGGGTTTGTTGATAATTGATTTTGTCTAATCAGAGGACTAAGGTGCCTATATAATTACTGTTAATTTTATGTTAGAAATTGGTTAGGTATCTCTTGTACCGATTTGGTAACATTTTATAATAACGGTCCATACAGTATGGGACTTTACCTTGTTAGATTTAAAGGATGAGTATGTCGTCTTGGAAAAACGAGTACCTTAGCCAGATTTTGAAAGATACAATCGAAAAAAAAGCACTGCCCCTTACCTCAATCATCCAACCATCTGAATGCCTTGGATAGAATCCGCGGTCACGATAGTGTACAATTAAGCAGAGTACCCGCAAGAACGTAGCGCATGCAGACAGACAGTTAGGCCAGCTAATCGCTGAGTTCGGTCCGAACTTTATGACTGTGCGTGGTTTTTACATTCTTGCGACTCTCACAGATGATGGATAATTCTAATCGTATTGTCAGAGCATTTAATTTAGTCATTGCTATCGGGGTGTAAAGAGAATTTCAAGAAATATTACTAAATGTGCTTCTGAAGCAAATTACTTTCTCATCCTTTAAGTTAAATACGTAGACAATAATAAGCCATACATAATATATTTATTATAATAACTGCATAATATTCTGTTTATTTATGTTTGTCTCCTCTAGTTGGCTGTCAGACGGTCAGTTCTGTAGAGTGGTAAAAGACAATGGGACATATGTGGAGTGCGCTTGTTCTCACCTGTCTGTCTACACGGCCATGGACGATGTGGAGAAAGGCTCTGTCGCAACCTACAATGAGGCCTTCTATGCCTCAGGATTCATCTGTATCTCAGGTATGAACCTTGTTTTCTTGTCCTCTAGATCTCCTTTATCTACCATATCTTTATTATAAACATTTCCTCCAATGTAATTCTGAATTCAAATGTAGTTCCTGGTTGCGTGGGATGTGCATTACGCTGTTTGTGTTGTTTATTATTCTTATCTGCAGGTTTCACCTTAGCCATCATATCCCATCTGCTGTGCTCTCGCTTCCCCATGTTCGCTGCCAAATTGCTTACCCACATGATGGTGGGCTGCCTTGGAACCCAGGTAACAAGCATCCTTCTCTTAGATCCCCTTTTAAAGTAGCCCACAGCACGAGCTGCCAACACCCACAGCGCTCTGTTTGTGATTCAGGCTAAATCCTTCAAAGTCACTCACTGGCCTCTTGCTTTTAATGTGGGAAAAACACCATTTGTTTCTCTGGCAGATGTATCTACTTGGCTGGGTTTCTCTGAATCAATATGATTAGACACATAGGTTGATCGGAAAGCATTAATTGTGGCAACAGAGTTATCCTCTCTCTGCTGTCAAAAGTGTCAAAGATCTATGGGTCATGCACTGCATATGATGCATATTACATGCATCATCATATTACATTATATATAGTATATAGAATACACACACGCACACACTTCCACTCTCCTCAGCAGACAGTAGAAATCCCACTGATACTTTTTTTGCGGGCTGGTGCGCCATGACAACGGAACCATGCCCCCCCGCACCACGGCCCATAAAAACGCAAGCTGTCGAGTGAGCAGTGAGTGAGACAGATATGTGGCTAGAGGGGTGGTCCCGGCATCTGTGTGTGTGTGTGTAAATGCTTGGGTGTGAGAGTGGTAATTTTCCACTGGTCCCCAGTCTCTTCGGTTGTCAAACAAGGGCCCCTACTAAAGCAGACTGGCTATGGGGCCTGACCACCGCTACCTGTTTATGGCCCCAGCAGAGCCCCTGAACCTAAAAGGCTTTTGGATGGAAAATTCCATCCAGTTTTGTCTCCTTGTTGATAACCTATTAAGCTATTTTATGCTACATTTGCGTATACCATCTTTTAACACAAGCTGGTACCAAACTCTAGTAGTCATAGCAGTAACTATTCAGTAAGTGTTAAACATTAATGTTAACATGTTTTATACTTGTAATATTATCCGTGTTGGCTCGTGTATGATGCTCAGTGTCTTGGTTTACATACAGTAGTACAATCCCACTGTAAAGAGCAGTTAGGTACGGTTTCATTGCACATGCATTACAATGTCATAATGATTGGCAGGTGTCTTGGGTAAAAAGCCAAGTGACTCATGACAGAAACTCTTACCTGACTATAGTTGTATAAAGGGCATTTGGTGTGTAAAAGGCTTAAATTCTAACTTTAAAGCCTCTCTTGTGATGTTACAGTACTGTGTGTGCACAGGCTGTTCTCCAATCTGACAAGGGTTTTTTGAAAGAAGAAATGCCGGTGTCAGCTTTGCTTGGTATACTATTTTAAGGGAAGTGACGCCTTTTATAAATCAGAACATTCAGCACTGAATGCCCAAATGACGTCATTCTGTGTCATTTATGTAACTTATCTTAGGCCTCTTTTGAACGAATCATATACGCTATGTGTGTGTGTGTGTGTGTTTGTGTATATGTATATATGTATGTACAGTATGTGTGTGCATATATATATATATATATATATATATGCAGGTGCATATCAAAAAATGTGGAAAAGTCAATTGAATTTCAATAATTCAATTGACAAAGTGAAGCTAATGTATATAATTTCTATATATACTGTATAAATACACACAAAGTGAAATAGTTCACGCCTGTAATTGTTTTAATCACGATGATGCTCATGAAAACCCCAAATTCAGTGTGTAAATATTATATATATATATACATATATAGCTCTTAGGTAAAGCTCTTTTGAATATACTTAAAACAGGCAACACTCACACACACATGCATTGCTGCAATGTACTGAAGGTCAACTGTCAGATGGTGCAATCAGCTATGATGGCCAAGGGGTCTACTGTACTGTAGGTACAGTAGTAACAAATAATTCATAATACAGTGTCCTAAATATTTGAGCCCAATATTTGAATTCCATTCCAAATGTTTTTTTGACTTGATAATTGTATAGCCCTATTTAGCATCGCCTAATGGTTGAAAAGGTTCCCTGTGTTTCCCTGTGTTTCCATGTGTTTGGGTGACTGGCGTAGTAGTTTGTTTGTGGGTGACCTTATTAAGTGCAACAACAGTGACCTTTCAGTAAGTTTTATGATTAATATGGTGAGGAGGCATTTTAAACTGAATTCAATTGTTCCTGTTACAGAAATTAAATCTCTCACTGTACAATATCATCACTCACCTACATTGACAGGCCCCTCATAGTGATTGAGAGGTGTGTGTGTGTGTGTGTGTGTGTGTGTGTGCGAGTGTGTGTGTGTCACATCTGAGGTGGTGACGAGCCTCACGCCAGTTCCTTCTCTCAGCGAGACAACTGAAGATTGCCAGTGTGGGGTGGAAATTTACCCAGTGCCTATGTATGTGCAGCGCACCTGCTTGCATGCGTATCTCTCGGCGCGCGTGTGTGTAAACCATGTTAGGGCACTGCACACAGGCGGCAATAACAGCAATAACATTTACCCTGGGCAATCAGACAGCAGGAAAACTGACGTGGCTGAGGTCAGGGTGTACGTGCACACCGCAAAGGTGGAAATGCTTCTTATAGGCATAAGTGATCTTATAACAAATGGTCAAGTGGCGAAATATCCCACTAACATGCTTTACGATGTTTCCATTTAATGCATGTCTTTAAAAGGTCAGCTCTTACGCCGGTTACATACTGAATGTGTATTTTCCCTATGCTGCGTAGTTTTTTGACAATTCCTTCTGATTACAGTTGTATCCATGGTGATGCTAGCAGGTCCCATGGCCGGTGCTAGTAAGCTAACGTAATAAAACCTAGATGAAACCGACACTGTTCCAGGGGAAATGTGATTATTAATACAGTGAAAGTAAACATTTCTGCAATAAAATTAACCACAGCTTTATTTTAGAAACAGCCAGGTCACGTTTATGCATGCGTTTTTACAGCGTGCGTTGGATTTTTTGACCTGACGCATGTGTGGCAAGCTCTACACTGCGCTCCATAGGAAATTAATGGAATTCCTGTGAAACTATGCATCCAGTATGTAAGGGGCTTTACACGAATCGGTTTTGTGTCCATCACTGGATGTCAGAATACAGTATATTCATGTTATTGTTGCTAATCAGAAAGTCACTGAAACGAATGGTCCCCTAACTGGGCACAGCGATGATGATGATGATGATGTGAACATAAAAGTTAAATAAACAATGTAGTGGGAGGAAAACTTGAACATCCAGTTGTTGTAATCTCTAGGCACTTTGGATCTACGTTGTTAATCTTATGGACCTCAATTAGACAGTATTGTGACCCTGTGCCTTCTTGTATTGCTCCCCTTTTCTCTTCTGTTGAGTAGTTCTGATGATCAGTTTAAGCATAGTGAGTGCTGTATTGTTCTTCCGCACCTAGACACGCTTACTTACAAAGTACGTCAAACCTCAAGCTTCTCTTTTTTGTGCTTTTGCAATCCAAGTCCAATCAGGTCTTGGGGAATAATATTTCGTCTGACTGGAATATTTTCCTTTTATGTGTGCTTATGGGGCACAATCAGTATGTGTAGTCGTGTGTTATGTCATTAGGTAATCGCTCATAAGACCAGCCACTTACCCATAATGTTCTATATTATGTGTGCAGACAGTGTGTCTATTGAAAATATATGTAGAATTAAGTATGTTAATTAGCCAATCTATTAGGGAGATATTGTTATGCCAGTGCAAAGTCATACTTTAGGCTAATATCAATTCAGAGATATGCTATGTGAATATTTCTGATGCTTAGTGTCTAAATGTTAATACATTATCTTTCATTCTGTGGCATTGCAGTTTTAAACCTGATATATTGTAGTCATATAATTACTGTATATAAGAATGTAAGTAGGATTTGAATGTTGCAAAGAGTAGCTAAAAAACAATGAACGAGTTAGAAAATCTCAGCTCTTCTGCTCCCTCCTTCTGGAGTTGTTCTGCCATGGCGCAGCCCATCGAGAAACCTGTTATTCAAGAGATAAGGTAGATTCAATGGGGTAGTCATAAATCTAAATCAACTTTATCAGTGGAATCTAAATAATCACACTAAATGTATACCTCTTAAATCTTCAGCACTTATTTAATTAACAAAAGGTAACTGGTTCATTGAGTTATCGGTATATTTGTTCTCTGTAGACTGTGGACACTCTTATGTGTAGGTCTGTGATGATTGGATCTCATTGAAGCTCGGAAAAAATGATCTGTAGATGATTGATAAGACTATATATTCCAGGAATTGCGTGTATAGACAAAAGCATGGCCCTGGTGCAAGCTTTCCTTGCTGGCCCTTCCTCAAATTAGCAAACGTTCACGTATCCTGGCTTCAGTCGAGTAATACTATGTTCTATATTAATAAACATGTTTCAGTGCCAAATTAATAGGCTAACAATAAGATATAAACACAAGATGAATCAATTTTCAAGTCTGCAGTATCACTATGCAAACCTTCAGCCCCATAAACAACACAGCTTTGCAATACAGCTTTGCAACACAGCGGTATGAGCACAGCGGCCCAACTTATGTATACTACAGGCTATAGATAACTTTCTACTCACCTATTTTAAGGGTTGTTGTGTTTGTATTGAACTTCATATGATTTGAAATCTAAAAGCGATTGCAAAAAATAAAAAATTCCAAGCACTCGAGCACACGTTGGCTAGTTAGATTCTATGGTGGATTTGAGCACTCTTGGAAGAGTTCCTATAGTGCTCCTGGAAGATTTCCCATAAGCATTGCAAAAACTTTGAATAATATAATAGCTATTACCGCAAATACATTTAAATAAATTAATCAATTTTATACATTTCCAGAGATATTTAGCCTACTTGATTTAACCTAATGATCCTATATACTTACTTAATGAAACACTGAGATCAGGCATTAAAATAGGATAGCATTATGAAATATCGCCATATAAGCATGTGAAGTCAATGTTGCTACAGATTTACCAGTTTGTGATCGTTGTAATAGAAACACAAACTGTAAAAACATGAATCAGGTAAAATGTATAATATGATAGAGGCCCGGCTCGAGCTCCCAAAGCATCACGGGCCCCTGCACCCCCTAGGGCTGCACACATGGGTATATAAAAGATAAGGATTTGTTTGTGTCTGCCTGTGTGTGTGTGTGTCTGTCAGTTCTCTGCACATACGTGATCTTAGGTGTGTTTCTCGGCTCCATGTGTGGGAAAGGATATTCTCCCCACCTTTTTCAAAAGACCAAACACAATTTAAATGTATCCATTGTGATTTGATAGCAGCCCTACAGCGCGTGTGTGTGTATGTGTGTTGTTTACCTTGGCCTTTCCACTGTTTACTTCTAGTTTTTGGGAGGCGTTTTGGTGGTGACTCTTGAGATCTTGTTATACAGTAAAGGATTTCCTTTTTGCTCAGGCTCCAGCCTTCAAAGTGCTCTCACAATACGTAGTACTATGCTTTGCTTCACAATGCATTTCAACGTGTAAGGCGCCGCGGAGAACTGCTCCGCGGCACCTTACTTACGCGGATACTGTTTTGATTTGAGCTGGAAGTTAGCAAGAATGACTGACCCTGCCTTTAATAGTACATGATTGATCAAAAGATTTCCAACTAATGTCTTGTGGTGTGCATGCGTGTGTGTGTGTGTGTGTATACAGCAGGCTTATGCGTAGACTGTGTGCACACATGGACGTATGCAGGTGGCCATGCTTTTTAAAAATGGTCACGCTGTCCCCCAGCTCACCAGGACACTTAGGAATTGATCGGCTCTATTATTCTGCTGTGACGAAGGAGCAAGGCGTTCTCAGAGCACATGTTTTCCTGAGGAAGCTGGGTCAATCAGTCATGATGTTCACAAGCACGGTGTACGTGCGTATGGGTGTGGGTGTGGGTGTGTGCTGCTGCTTAGGTCAGACAACTTGGCTGTCTCCCCTGGGCCCCTGTGAGCGTTTGGAGAATGGAAGAAGAGCAGGAAGAAATCCAGCCGAGGCATTTATATATCATTGCAACCACCTCTATTCACTTCACGGTCCTAAAGTGCACCGGCAAGATGTAGCAGAGCTTTTCACACTTTTATTTGTAGCTCTAAAAGTCCTGCCTTTTTTTTTAAAGCTATACTGTATGTATAGTGTATTTTGCTCTGTGAGGATAATGGCTCTGGTTGATAGCTCTTGCTATATCTTGGTATACGTCGACCATTGGGCTGCAGAGGAGGAAGAGGTGGTGGGTTATGGGTTGTTGATGTTGAAACTATTGCTCTTTTTTTCTCATTTTTTTTTTTTTGTTTTTAGCTAGCACTCATTGCAACGTTCAACTTTTCTCATTTAAGTGCAGTGCCAATATCATGTTATCACGTCACACACCACATCATTAACGAACATGTAACATGTAAAATGCATCACTAAATATCTGAAAGATATTAATAAGGTCAGGCATATAAAAATGAAATGCATGTATTTAGCGTGTTGCCAAAGTACATTCTTAAATGCGCGCCTCACTGCAATGCCTCAACAAATGGAGTTAAGGTGTCACGGTGTTCCTGATGATACTTTAATGCTATGCTAAGCTCTGCTGTGTCTTTACAGCGTCAGCAACAGCATTGGCTCACCGGTGATGTAACGGTATAAAGTATCAGCCATGGCCCAGCGAGACGTGCGTGCGTGCGTGTCTCCTAGCCGGCCTGATAGTGGAGAGGTGAAGACGGCCTCTGGGGAGGTTCGCATTACGCTACACTGACTCTAGCTCGTCTCCCCCTACACCCCATTGTTTTCTATGCAGTGTCTGCTGCTTTGCGTTGAGACAGCTAGCTAAATGAAGTTCCTTTGGCTCTTCCTTCTCCCTTTCCCTTACTGTGCGTTTCTCCCTTTCTGTGCGTGGTCCCTGCTGACTGATACCCCCCACCAATACCACCACCACCTCTCTCTGTTGCTCTCCCTCTGGACATGCACACATGTAGGTGAAGGATAGAGAGAGGGAGTGACTAGCCATGTCCTTTTTGTGTAGTCAGTGTCACACGTTGTCTTTCTTTAATCTGATTACATATTTTTGAAACACGGCATTTGCGTAGGTTTTATACAAAGGCCCTGTGTTTAGAAGAAATGGCTTACATACCGTACTGTATATGCAAGTGACATGTATATTATTTGCGATCGCTTGCAAGTTTTGTGATTTTATAATGCATGTTCAGGATACATTGTAAAATAAGGCGTATTTAAATTATTGAAAATGTCTACCCCACGCCAAACAAAACATTAGCTTTGTCAAATTAATTAACATGCTCGCATGTCCACTTTTGTTTGCAGAAGGGCCACATGCTCACCTCAGCTCTATTTAAATATAATGTATGTGTTGCCTGCTAATCTTGTTACATGCCCGCCATACACCATTCAAAGTATGTTGTGAGTGAATTCACCCAGTCACTGCTAAGTTGTGCTGAGCCACAAGCACTTTGTGCCTCAAAAGCAAAGCAAGGTCTCAAACTGAGGCCATTTGACACAATGTCTAGTTATTCTTTTACCAGGCATAAGCTTGGACATACCTCCGCTCTGAGTTACATAATGTCATGCTCTATCGGGGCACACACTTGGCAGACCTGACCTGGGCAGTTACATGGTAAACCAGGGATCAATACTTCGAAACCCATTTAGTTCAGTCATTAACTTACTTAATGTTTTAATATTGCAGATAGAAATGACATCAATGGACTAAAACCGCCTGTGGTTTGATTTTTAATTTAGCTTATATGTAATCTTTGTGTGTGTGTGCATTTGTGCGTGTCATTCCTGGAAAATGCCCTTGCACCTGCATGCATGTGTTGTAACATGGGTTTCCTGACAATCCACCGTGCTGCCCCCAATCTGTGTCTTTACTGGACTCTGAACACCAGCTCCCACTCTCCAAGTGTGCCAAGTCTGTGTTGTCTTAACAGCAGGTGACCCTATAAAAACAAACTAGCAAAACATTGAACTTTTCCCCCGTTTCCAGAAAAAGCTCTGCAAACAGCACTGGAAGGTCACAGTAGCCTTTCTCCTACATTGGGCCTTAAGTAACGGGTCCTAGACTGGCAGCCTGCATATACCGTGTGTGAGTAGAGTGCTGGAGTGCTAGCACATGCTAACACTCCAGCCTTATTGCATGGAACTCATCCTCATGTTCAAACCTGCATTCCTGCAGCAGTGGACACTGCATGCCTCATTTAGTCAGGTCAGGCAGTTTGTTACAGGGGGCCATATCAAACAAGGCTGTCAACACCAGGCCTATAAAACCCACCAGGACCCCTCTGTAGTCTCACTGAGTGCCCGATCCTGTGCTCTATTTTTGGAGCTTGCCAGCTTTTCTTGGCAGGCTGGCGTGTGTTGAGAGGAGCAAACTTTGGAGTAAGTGGGGAGACACGAGAACAACCTGATAGTTAGAATCATGTTGGATTCAACTTGTTTAACCCGGAAACGTGGGGTTCTGTTTGATGTTGTTCAGCCCCTTCCATTTTTAGCACTAGTTTTGAGGTTAAGTTAGGAAATCGTTAGACCGCATGAACAGCTTGCATCTTACTGTTATGTACTTTTGTATACATAATTATTTTGGATTAATTTCTTTCTGATTTCGAATATCTGATTATAAACCTGAAAATGCCTTTCTGCAATTCTGAATGAGCATTTACAGTGATATAGCCTTCTTATTTTCTTTTTATTTGTGGTCAACTGGTGTGTTTACATGATTTGCCAGGAATTTAGGCTTTTATATTTGTCAAACTGAAAATACTGGGCTTGAGCCTGCCATGGCATTCTGCTACGTTAAAATGTGGAAGTAGAAAGCACTGCACTATTAGAACCGGCTTGAGCTCACTTTTGAATGGATAGAGGAAGGAAACTGTGATTCATGACGGAGTACATAAAGTACATTTGTTTCTGCCTAATCAGCAATGTGTTGTTGACCTTACCTTTATCACTGGAGCTATAAATATATATCACTGTGGCTGCAAACAAATTAACAAAATGTGCAAGAGATCACATATTTTACATATGGTGTCAAGTATAAAGTGCATGCACACATATTTACTTTAACCAGACACAAACAGATTCACAAGCACATAGAAAACTTTTGCTCCAGCTTATGCCTATATATTGATGACCTATAGGGGTCTCTCTAAGTCCACTTACAGAGCCAAGTTCAACTGCAGGAGTGAGATTTTAGATCATCTACAGTATTTTGTACTTCTACAGTGGCTTGTTTAATAATTTTTTTGGAGCCGAATAATATATTTCAGAAGAGAGAGCAGCTTCTTGGAAATTGCTCAGCGGAAACAGATTAAACTGTAAACAACTGGTTGCTTAATACTAACAAACACACATAACTCAGCACAGGATCATCAACAAACTGCATAGGCTACTGAGCTTTCGTCGCCTTATGCAAAATTGAAAACCAATACGAAGTAAAAACAATGATGAATGAAAGCTGTCAGAGAAAGAACAGAGGTCCGCTTAAGGGAGCTTCCAGTACTTAACTCTTCATCTTCATCTTCATGCATTGATCGTCTTGACAGCCGTATGTTGGCTTTGACTCAGAGAAGCTGCCACCTTGCAAATCAGCAGCGAATGAGTCAGGGTCTGGGTCGATGTGCTATTGAACAGTAGTGGATGAGACTGTATTAGAGAGTCTTTGGTGTCATAAAGTAGCAAAGCAGGTAATTACAAGCTGAGACGAGTCGCTTACTGCAGCGTTGGTGAATGTTCCCTGTATGATGTGATATGTTTACACCAGGCAATTACAAGTCCTTTAACAATATCCAACCTAGACAAAATGTTACATAATGAGACAACCTTCTTGTCCCGACCAATAGTTTCCTATTAAATCTGCTGGAGCACTACGGCAACATAAATCTGGGGATGCTGCAACAGGTCACTATGGAAACAACTCGTGTGCGTGTGTTTGTGTGTGTGTGCGTGTGTGTGCGCGAACATGTATTCTCCACCGGTGGGCAACGACATGTTTGCGAGTGTGGCTGCTGTGGCGTAGCAGATGCTCAAACTGAACTGTACACGCCTCTCCTCTACACCGCCTTGTTTTCTCTGCCGCGCCGTCAGCACGCACACCTAAGCCGTGTATGGCTGCCATGGTAACTGTGGACCCACCACTGTCTGTTGTATTTATTATAACACACATACAGTGGCTTGTGACAAGGCAGAGTTATCCAAACTGTTGAGAGTGTGTTCATAGAGCTGACCTTAGCTGTTGGTATTGCCTTCACAGCTGCAGCTGCATCTCTGTGTGTGTGTGTGTGTGTCTGTGCGCGTGCGCGCGCCTGTGCGCTGCTGTGTTTTTGTTATCCCTGTGTGTATGTGCGTGCGCTGCTGTGTTTTTGTTATCCCTGTGTGTATGTGCGTGTGCTGCTGTGTTTTTGTTATCCCTGTGTGTATGTGCGTGCACTGCTGTGTTTTCCTTATACGTGTGTTTTGCAGACTAATATGTTATCCGCTCTGCAGGCTGGCTACAGTCCACCAGATGTTAAATAAGGAGATTGTTAAAAGAGGCATTTTGAAAGCAAGCGTTTCCCAGGAAACGCTTGCTCGCGTGTTTGATGTAATGTCCGTGACAGGCCTCTGTTGCTCTCCGGCACACAGGAAGCTTTGGAATGCCACGCCAAAATATGTTTTGCGCTCATCCCAGACCTGTAGCTGTGTGCTGTTGGTCCACTAGGCATTCTGGGAATATAACATCCCCGAACATACACTGCTCAAAAAAATATAGGGAACACTAAGATAGCACATCCTAGAGCTGAATGAATGAACTAATCGTATTAAATACTTTCGTCTTTACATAGTTGAATGTGCCGACAACAAAATCACACAAAAATTATCAATGGAAATCAAATTTATCAACCCATGGAGGTCTGGATATGGAGTCACACTCAAAATAAAAGTGGAAAACCACACTACAGGCTGATCCAACTTTGATGTAATGTCCTTAAAACAAATCAAAATGAGGCTCAGTAGT